>LR749527.1:3227862-3258271 GCA_902729485.2 Mus minutoides
TAGAACTCACCAACTGGTTAGGCTGGCTGGCAGTCACACACAGACTCTCTCCAGTCTTTGCCTCCTCAGAGCTGGGAACTAAAAAGTGTGTGACACCATGCCCAGATTTTTATATGGTTGCTGCAGATCCAAATTCATCTCCCAGACCCTCGAAGTTACTCCCCTGTCTTCTGCCCACACTTCTTCCATTTTTGGTGAGGTTCTCTTACCCTCTCAATGTGTATGGAGGACGCCTCTTCACAGCGAGAGATGAAGCAATGGATTTTTTGATACCTATTCTGGGTTTATTGACTAGCAGTAAGATCATGTTCTCCTTCTTCTGCTGATTGGTGGTTCTCATCGTCATTACATCAGTCCGTGCACATGCCTGGAGTCCTGGGCAGGTCCGCCCCCTGCCTTATAAGCATCAAAGCACTGGTGACAAGTGGGGCTGGAGAAGAGCTGCCCTGCTTGTAAGATGTCATACATCTTGTTCTCCTCTGCACATGTTATCCTCCCCATTCAGTTAGGATCTCTCAAGACACTCAGTGATGGGTGCCCCTTGGTGTTCACGGCCAAGTCTAACGGACTCTGGGAGAGGAGGAAAATCCAGCACCATGGACAGCGGCAAACGGCTACCCTCGAAAGCTTTTTGCTCCTCTATGATGGAGAGCCGAGATGTGGCTTAGTTGGTAGAGGGCCTGCCTGCATAGCTTAAAGCCCTGGGTTCCATACCACACACTGCATAAAACATGGGTGGCTTATGTGTGTGATCCCAGTACTTAGGGTATGCAGTCAGGAGGACTAGAAAGCCATCAACCAACCTGGGTTACATGAGCCTGAGAGTCAGCGTCATCCCAGCCTAGGTGGTGGATGGTTTCTTGGTCCTGATCCATGTCCTCCCAGTTTCCTGAAGTAGTGCAATGGCATCTTTTCTCTGTTCACAGCCTCTTTGTGGTATGTCCCTGCCCAGGTCTGAGTGTTCCTCTCCACTATTCAGGACCAGTCCGTGTAACTAGGTGAGCCTGCCCCTTGCATCCCAGATAACCCAGAAAATGTAGTCGGGCTTCCAATATGACAGCTTGAGAGTAACTTAGAAACCACTGCCCTAGTCCTTCCATCCTTAGCTGAACAACCTGTGGTCCATGAGTCCATCAGAGCTGGGGGTGGAGTGTGGGCAGAGGAAGCAGTAGCTGGATACTCAGTCAGCTGTTTTCTGAGGATCTCTGACTTCCTAACCATCCAAAATAAAAGGCCTATGTTTCTGACCAGCGAGAGCAGGATTGAGCTGCTCCCAGGCTCACTCAGATTTCTGGGAGAGCGCAGACCATTTGGTTCCAGGGCTATGTGGCCTCCAGGATGCCTTTTTCCTCTGTGGCTCAGCTAGGTAAGAATATCAGAGCCTGGTTCCTCCATGGTCTAACCACAGCAACATCAACTATGTGGCTAGAGGTTCACCTGCTTCTTCTCTCCTGCCTTTCTTCTTCTCCTTTTCTCTGTGTATCAGGCAATGTTTCCACTTGTCTGGCATTCATGGGGAGGGGTTAGCAACAGGACCCAGGGCCTTGCACAGGCAAGGCCCACTCTGCAGCTCTGAGTCCCATCCACACTTCCACTTCTGTGACTTGGAAGCTGTTCCTGTTGGCAGTCAGGGATTTCAAGTATCTAAGCCTGTCACATCCATCTCTCTGTATATAGCCCAGACCAGGAAGTCACGAAGGGCAGGCCAGGAGAAGCCTTTGTAAGATCATTAGTAATCTTTGGTTCAAACAATGGCTACAACATTCCTCAAGGGGGCCTCCCTAGCCAAACTCCTATGGCCCCTAGGTCACACAGGTGGGGAGGTTACAAGAATGCACCTACAAACTATGAAACCTGAAAGCCCTACAATGTGGCATCCTGACCACTTGGTCCCCCCCGGGAAGACCTTGCCTCCACCATACCTCTGCTTGGCTGATGGAAGCAATCCTTCCAACAGGTCCTCAGCCTGTGTGCTCAGGGTCCTCCTTCTGCTCTCCCTGCCATACTGTCTCCCTCACTCTTAATAGACTCAGCTGAGCAGGCTTCACTGGAAGTCCCGCTGCCCTCCCTGGAAGTGGTGTGATGGCTCAGGCTCCTGTGTGGATGGTTTTCTGTGGGGCTACAGACCCTTATTCCTGCCTGACCCAAGAAATGATTGGTCCTTTGAGGAGTCTCTTGTTTCTTTTGCAGCCTCATATAGGAGGGTGCTTTCTTTAACCAGGGCTTGAGTGTTACCCTAGTGAGAGACTCTGTGTGTGTGTGTATGTGTGCATGTACATGGTATATGTGTGTATGAGTGTGTGCATGTGTGTGTATGAGTGTGTGAATGTGTGTGTATATGTGTGCATGCACATGGTATATGTGTATGAGTGTGTGCATGTGTGTGCATATGTGTGCACATACATGGTATATGTGTGTATGAGTGTGTGCATGTGTTTGTATATGTGTGCACGTACATGGTATATGTGTGTATGAGTGTGTGCATGTGTGTGTATATGTGTGCATGTACATGGTATATGTGTGTATGAGTGTGTACATGTGTGTATAAATGTGGTATATGTGTGTGCAAGTGTGTATGAGTGTATGCATGTGTATGTGTAAATGTGTGTATGTATGTGGTATATGTGTGTGAGTCTTCCATTGCTGTGAAGTGACACTGTGACCAAGGCAACTCTTATAAAGGCAAACATTTAATTGGTGCTGGCTTACAGGTTCAGAGGTTCAGTCAGTTATCACCAAGGAGGGAACATGGCAGCATCCAGGCAGACATGGTACTGGAGGAGCTTAGAGTTCTACATCTTGACCCAAAGGCAGGCAGGAGGAAAGTGTCTGCAGGCAGCTGGAAGGAGGGTCTCAAAGCCTACCCCCAGAGGGACACATTTTCTCCAAAAAACAAAAAAACCCCAACAACACACATCTACTCCAACAAAGCCACACCTCCTAATAGTACCATTTCTGGGGTCAAGCATATTCAAATCACCACAGTGTGCATTTGTGTGTGTATATGTATATGTGTGTGTGTATGCATGTTTATGCATGCATGTGTGAATGTGTGTGTATATCAGTATATGTGTATGTGTTTATGTATGTATCTGTACATGTATGTGTGTGCAAGTGTATGTATATGTACACGTGTATGTATGTGCATGTATGTGTGTATGTGTGTATATGTACGTGTGTGTGTGTGTACGTGTGTATATGTAAGTGTGTGTATGAGTGTGTGTATGTGTATGTGTGTGTGTGTGTGGTGTGTAGGCTGGAGGTTGATGTCAGGTGTCTTTATCTATCCCACTATTACTTTTTAAAGCAGGCTCTCACACAGAATCTGGAGCTCACCAACTTGCTAGACTGGCTAGTCTACATGCCCCAGAGGGTCTCCTGTTTCTGCCTCTCTGTTACTAGATTACAGGTGTGTACCATCATACTTGGCTCAAACCTGGCAAGGAATGATGCATTATTCTCCTAGTATCACTGTTAATCTGCATGAAGACTCTTTGGTATCTTCCAAAGTCAAAGACACAACCAAGTGGCTGGCCCTCTGTGCTTCCCCTTTGTGGAGGTTCAGGAAGGCCTTTCAGTGCTCCTCCCCCATAGCTGTTTGCTTGGTGGATACAGGGGGAGAGATGATAAGGTGCATAATAATGTTTGAGACAGCGCTTACCTCTGTGGGCGCCAAGCAGAGCAGATGGCATAAAACACACAGTGACAGGCAGAGGTGATGATCGTCCTATCACACAGAGGCAGCCGGGCAGACCTGGGGCAAGGAAGGCTGCTCCACAGGGGAAGAACTCTGTGAGACATCATTGTGATTTCAGGTTAATCAGAGAGAGAACTAAATAGGCCCAATGTGGTCACCTGCTAAACCCAAGGGAGACCATAGTGACGACTGGGGTTCCAGAGGAAGAGGGGCAAGGACGTTTGTATTCAGTATATTCTCCTTCTCCCCCCTTTCCTCTCTCTCCTCTCCCCCTCTCTTTCTCCCTCCCTCCCTCTCTGCTCTCCCTGTCCCTCTTTCTGCTCCCCCTTCCTCTCCCTCTGGTGCTTCAGCATCAGCTGCCCATACCAGATCCTGCCCATCCCAGGATGCTCACATCCATTATGTAAAATACAGTTGCATTTGTATGGAACCCACTTGCAGCCTCTCCTGCACTCTAAATTGCTTCTAGATTATGCATAATACCTAATACCATGTAAATACTTGTTATAGTGCATTGTTTTGGGGAATAACAAGAAAAAAGTCTGTGTATGTTCAGTACAGATGGGTTTCTTTTTTACCCAAATATTTTCCATCTGCAACTGGTTGAACCCACCTATACTGAACCTGACTATAATTCAATAATTGAAAGACACCTACTGTGCAGGAAGACCCGGAGGCTAGCTTGATATTTAGGTGGAGGACTTCTAACCTGGTCTATCCCAAACAATGATTTAAATTTGTAAAATTTAAATATTTATGTTTTAATATGATTTTAAAAAATTAAATGTGTGATGGTTAATATTGTCAACTCAACAAGGTCTAAAATCACCTAGAAGACACACCTGTGGGCATGTCTGAGGGTGTTTCTAGATTGTGTTAGCTGAGATGGGAAGACTTGGTCTAAACATGGGTGGCACCAACCACTCCTTGGGCTGGTGTCTTCTACCAGTGAAAGAGCAGAGCCTTCATGTCTTGATGCTTCCTGGATGCTGATATGATGCAGGGCTCTCTCCAGCTCTGGCTGCCTTGTCTTCTCAACCATGATGGGCTGGACCTCCAATCCATGAGCCTAAGCAAGTCCCAGCAATGAGGAATGTAATACAAAGTGACCCATAAAGGTGTCAGGAAGAAAGTGACACACCTGTCTAGGTCCATTTTCCCTCCCTCCCTCCCTCCTCCTCCTCCCCCTCCTTCTTCTTTATCACACTAGGAATGAAAGCCAGGACTATGTGCATGCCAGGTAAGCACTCTACCCCTGAGCTACACTCCAATCCATAAACTGATAGAAGCCATCTAGGAAAGGCTACAGCAAGCAAGTGAGTTTCCTGGAGATGGCATACCATTTTGCATGGCTGTGGTGGGTATGCTCTGGAGAGGCACAGCCCCAGAGACTTCATCCCAGCGTAAAGCCCTGGGTTCCATACCACGCACTGCATAAAACAGGGGTGGCTTATGTGTGTGATCCCAGTACTTGGGGAATGCAGTCAGGAGGACTAGAAAGCCATCAACCAACCTGGGTTACATGAGCCTGAGAGTCAGCGTTTCTGGACTCTGGTCATCCCAGCCTAGGTGGTGGATTGCTTCTTGCAGTTGATATGACTTTTCTGTCACTATTACATAGTCCAGTGATTCCTGGGCACCAGCCCACCCAATTGGACAAATTTCCTGCAGAGCAATATGAAGATGAACTTTCATAAATTAGTGCTATCTAGATGAATCAATGACTTTATAGAATTCCTGATTTGATTCAAATAATTTTAGGAAGAAAGTTTAAGAAGATGATTTTAGTTGTTTTGCCAGAAAGATGTAATATAGTTAGAATCAAGAATAGAATGTATCCATTCCTCATAGAATAGTAAAGGCTGCATAATAAGAAATACAGCCTTATTATAAATCACACTAAGAAGAGAAATAGGCTTGGGAAAGATTTGTGATCAAGGAAAAACATTCATTCTAGGTCAGACCCAAGGATGAAGCCACAAGTGTGCGCCATGATGAAGCAAGGCCATGTGAAACTGTTGCTTTGAACTTATAATGAGCTTATAGAATGAAACACTGCTTTGAACTTAACTTTCTATATCTTTCTGTAACCCTCCTTTTGTGTAACATTTTATCTGTGAAGTAATTTTATAAAGAACTTTTGTCTATGAAGATTAAAAAGGCTAAGAGAAAAAATAAAGTGTGGCTGTTGGGGCTTGCTCCATCCACCAAATGTATATCTGTCTGCCTGTCTATATCTATNACACACACATATGTAGGTATGTGTATATAAGTATACATGGGCATTTGTGAAATTGATGGAACAGGTGATTGGGCTCAGCCAGTGTGTGTGCTGTGTGTTGTGTATGTGTTTTGTGTGCTGTGTTGTGTGTGTATGTGTGTGCACGGGCGCGCGTGCATGTGCACGCATGCATGCTGCATGACCTTTTCTCTATCTTTTTCATTCTCATTGGCCACTTAAGAGTGAAGAGTTCAGAGTTTCTCACTGGGCATTCTTGCCAGCCCCAGATAATTAAGTTCTGTTCTGTCAGTAATGCTGACCCTGTAAATCACCCATCACTGTCACCATCCCACCTCCCTGTTGGCTGTCACTGGCCTTGACCCCAATGGTTGATGCCATACCCCCTCACTGCCTGCCTCAGTTTAGCCTGGGATGTCAAAGCTGGTCTTTGACACTAAGCCCCATTTTTAAGAGAGACACTTGTGCAAATCCAGCCCCAACCTTCCTGAGTCCAACCCTGGGTGCTGACCCCCTACAGGCCTTTCCACCAACACAAACATCTGTTCCTCACACAAATGGAGCTCAGTTAGCCAGCAGGTGACTGGTCGGCCAGTGGGCAGAGAGAAGTCCCCATACCACAGTGCTTATAATTGCTGTCCATCTCTGACAGTGCCAGCTCCACACAGCTGCATCCCCTCCCCAATTCCAGCTGAGAGTGAGCTGAGGAGAGAGATACAGTTGACAGAACACATTAGCATCTTCCTATCTGCTAATTAGTTTTTGTGAAAATTATTTATTTATCTATTTATTTTCATCAGAGAGCAACTGGAGATGCAGAAACGAGGGGCCATACTTTACAGGAAAAAGGAACTGTCTCTCCATGTGAGGCTCAGACCATCTCTCAAGTGGGCAATAAGCAAGCTATCCGGAGGTCAGGTCCAGAGGGATGACTAGAATCCCAGGGTATTATTTGGCTCTTGGGAACAGTGTGCCAATCTCTTTATAAAAGCCTTTGGAGCATGAACAAAAATATAGCCAGGTTCTCACATTCCTAGGGGATTGAGGAAGATACTCAGTCCCCAGGGGAGTGTCTGCTCCAGGCTTGTGTGACTGTTGGAGCCAAGGCCACTTCCCAATCCACGTCCTTGTTTCTGCCACACTCTCTGCTTGAGATGCTTCCTCTTGTTTAGAGAGCAGCTATCTATTCCCTCTAAGCCAGATCCAGCAACAGTTCCGCTGAGTTTTGGGGCTGTCGTGACTGGAGTACAGCCCTCCCTCTAATGCCTTCTAGGTCTGTTTATGATCTACTACTGAACCTGAAAATCCACGGAGCATTTCTGCGGTTTCTGGGTTTGGCTCATGACTAAGTATCCTTGTGGTCCACAAATGTTGGCTGGAGCAGAGATGACTCAGGAGGTGCAGGTTCTGCAGGTCAAGCTCAAGAGAGAGGGCTCCATAGAGGAGGAGGCTTGGAGCTGGGGGACACATGAGAGGACATGTCCAGGTGGCAAGGAAGTGCTACTTGGTGTATGTCACCAGCTGGATCACTTACATGGAGTCTTCTTTATTATACTAACTTTCCTGAAGCCAGGTGGAACAGCGCATTTGACATTGTTTGCCACAAACACCCAGCCTGTAGTATGTGTGTGCATAGAATATTTGCTAAAAGAATAGACACCATAATATGATCAAAATCACTGGCCTGGAAGTTGGCCAAAGTGAAATGTTGGCCTCTACCTGGGTAATATATCATCTGTGGTCTCTAGGGTTCCTGCTGATGGTTAAGCTGAAGATTTTCTTCTGATGGTTAAATGATGGTTTGGATGAGAAGTGTCCCTCATAGGTTCCCATATTTGAACAATTCATCCCCTAATGGCACCTGTTTGAGAAAGTTATGGAACCTTCAGGAAGTAGACCTTTGCTGAGGGAAATACATCGCTGAGGTTGGACTTTGAGGTTTTGTATCTTGCTCTACATCCTGTTCCCTCTCTCTGCTTCCTCTGTGTGGATGAAAATGTGATCAGGCAGCTTCCTGGTCCTGTTACCATAGTTACCCTGTGTTTTAGGGTTATTCACTTGTAGGGAAACTTCTGTTAGTTAGGGTTACCATTGCTGTGATGAAACACCATGACCGAGGAAAGTTGTGGAGGAAAGGGTTTATTTGGCTTACACTTCCCTATCACTGTTCATCATTAAAGGAAGTCAGGACAGGAAGTCAAATGGGTAGGACCTGGAATCCATGGAGGAGAGCTACTTGCTCTTTATGGTTCGCTTGGTCTTTCTTATATAATTCAGGACCACCAGCCCAGGAATAGCACCACTTACAGTGGGCTGGCCGTCTTCCATCAGCCACTAATTGAGAAAATGTTCTACAGGTTTGCCTACAGCTGGATCTTATGGAATCATTTTCATAATTGAGGTTCCCTCCCCTCAGATGACTATGGCTTGTGTCTAGTTGACATAAAACTATCCAGCTTTTATGTCCTTGCCATAAAGGCTCCTTGCCAGCTTGACACACAAACACATCACCATTAAGCCACAACTTATCCTTTCTTATTCATCCCCAAGATTTCACAAAAAACATAAAGAACTTTAAATGTCTCACAGTCTTTACAAACCAAACACATTAAAAGTTCAGTTCCTTTAAAATATCTAGTCTCTTTAAAAATCCAGAATCTCTTTTAAAAGTTTGAAATCTCTCAACTGTGGGCTCCGGTAAAAATAAAAATTAAGTTTAATACTTTCTTAGTTCAAGAGGGAAGAACCAGGGCACAGTCATAATCAGATCAAAGCAAAATTAATCTCCCAACAGTGTAAACAATGCAATGTCCAATGTCTGGGATCCATTCACCATCTTCTGGGCTCCTCCAAAGGGCTTGGCTCACTTCTCCAGGTCTACTCTCCGTAGCACTTACAGCTTGCCTTCTAAGTTCAGGCCGGATCTACTCCACCATTGCTGCTGTTCTTGATGGTCATCTCATGGTTCTAGCCTCTCCAAAATGAAGTGGAAATTTCTGGTTTCTTTGGAAACTTGGTTGTGTCTCGTGATGCTGCCTTGCAACAGGCTGTTTTGCTGAAACAGATGTGTGAGAGAATATTTTTCTGAAGCAGACACATGAGAGGGCGTGTGACGTTTTGCTGGGGTAGGACCTTTGAGAGGTTGGTTGTTGGGAAAGAATGAGAGGTTGCTCTCTGCAAGGCCATGCTATGCTTTGCTGGTCTTCGCTGGTCTTCGCTGGTCTCCACTTCATAGAGAGAAATGCACCAAGAACTTCTTGTGGTATTCCGGCTGATTCTGGCCACTTCTGACGACTCAGGTGATTCTGCAGAGCCTTGCAGTTTCTGCTGGATTGTGCCACTGGCACTGATTCATGTTTGGCGTTTGTTATTGTACTGGACTATTGGTATTCTGACAACAAAGAGTCAAATGCCCCAAAGAACTACCACCAAACAAATCCATCACCCCCTTTTCCTACTGACCGTCTTTCTTCCCTACTTTTGGTCAGTGGGCTAAAAGGACAGTTGAAGCATTTAGGAAGCCTAAAAAAAAAATAGGTTCAGAGAAAACCTAAGTGCTGCAACAGGGTTGCACTATAATTAACTATAATTAATAACCTCTCCCAGACTCTCTTACTGGTGCCAAGACTCACGTTCTCTGTAAGACATCTTCAATATGTGCTTTCAATAGCTACAGAGACTGTACCAACAGCCTCTTCTGGCCTTTCACAGTGCCAAACCACAGCTGATCTCCATGATTCCTTCATGCCTTCTAAACCATCCTGCCTGGATGACTCTTACACTGCCTCCAGAGTGAGGTACAACCTTGGTCACCTATGGAACATCTGTGTGCTGACTCTCAGGAAGCACTTCCTAGAAGATTTCACCTTAGTGATGCTGACATATTCTTAGTCACTAATGATTTCTCAGCTCCAGCCAACCAGCATCTATTGTCCCAGTTAAACAAAGCTTTTACTTTAGAGGTCTTGGTCTCTTGTTAATCACAGCCAGATCTCCAGTTCCAGCTGACCAGACACCATAGATTCTTCACACAAAAGGCCTGGTAGAGTCTTTGCTTCTCTCTGAAATTTTACAAGCCAGTTCCCTACTGTCTGAATAGCTTTCAGGACTCTTCTAAGCACCTACAGAATAGTCCACTGAGCTCTGACTACCCCAATGGCCTTTCTAGTCCAATGTTTCAAAGTCCTTCTACAATCCTCTCCAAACCCAACATGGTCAAGTTTGTCACCCCACGCCTGGAACCCTTTTTTTGTATGCTTGTTTTGGTGTTTTTTTGTTTTGGATTACTATTGCTGTGATGAAACACCATGACCAAAGCAACTTGTGGAGGAAAGGGTTTATGTTAGCTTATTCAACCAGGTAACAGTCTACCACTGAGGGAAGCCAAGACGGGAACTCAAACTGGGCAGCAATCTGGAGGCAGGAGCTGATGACGAGGCCAGGAAGGGGTGGTGCTTACTGGCTTGCTCTTCATGGCTCGATCATCCTGATTTCTTATAAAATCCAAGACCTCCAGCCCAGGGATGGCCCCACCTACAATGGGCTGGGCCCTCCCCCATTGATCACTAAGAAAGAAAGTGCCCTATAGGCTTGCCTGCAGCCGTATCTTATGGAGCCATTTTCTTAATTTCTTATGTCAAATTGACATAAAACTGTCCAGATCATCTGCCACTTGTCATGTCTTTCGTTCCATAATGGACTCTATTGCTCTGGAACTATCTATCAAATAAACCTTTCCCCCCTTTAAGTTGCTTTTTATCAGGGTATTTTATTATATCAACAACAGCAACAGAAATACAACCAATGTTTTATCTACTCTTCCCATACTTGGGATACGAGGGAATCTTGGCAGTAACAATGTAATCAGCTGACTTTTGAGGATGGACTTAGCTGATTTTGCTGGCTAGGCTGATATTCCTCTCCTCCCTCACCACTCCATGTGCATTTCTCCTGACACTGTGTGTCCCTTCCTTGATGGATAAAGACAATTCTTCCATCAAGTATATATGAGCAGTTGTGCTCCAAATGAGCTTGTAAGATCCATGTTTGGAGTGATTCCTATACTATACCTCCCCTTCCACACAACCAGGTCGGAAGCAGAACTCACCTTCCCAGCCTCCCTTGCAGCTATCATGTTGTCATGTGATCTGGACTCCACCAACGAGAGGCAGGGAATAGCAAGCACTAGAGAGGCGCCACTTTCAGGTTACACTGTGTTAGAGAGGAGTGAAGCCTTTCAGGGCAACAGTGATGGAGTCTTGGTGGCATCATCTGTACAAGGCACATATGTGATCAGAGCTCAGTTGCTTCTGTGGTGGAAGGAGGGTCTCTCTACTAGAGGCCTTGAGCAGAATGCACTGCCTTCTATGCGTGTGATCTCCTGGTCTCCTGTAGAACCTGTGATCTGCCCTGAACTGACCTCTGAGGCCAGTGGGCTGGAGAACTGGTCACCTGGAGCTCTCTCTGAGATGAGGCTTTTAAATGGAGCCTGAGTAGCAATTATCTAGTATTGATTTGCAGCTCTGTTAGCCTTATCCTGTTACCCACCAGCATTTAGCATGCAGATCCAGGTCATTTGCGGGAACTTGGAAAGCTGCAGTTTTGAGAGTCCTCACTAATGTGGAGGACATGTCCCTGGCATGGTTGTTAACTCTCACAGTCACTCGGGAAGATTACCATGAGGATTTCTGCCTGAGCATCGCACATGACCGGAGACAGAGCTATGCTTCACCTCTCTTGGAAATGTCTTTACACAGATAGACCTCAGAACTTTCATATGGGCAGTAGAGCCATTGAAAGCAGTCCTTAGAATGTGACAGCCCCATGTTCAAATCCCAGCATGGTTATATGCCAGCTCCATGGCTCTGGCCATGTTAACTTCCCTTAGTTTTAGTTCCTTGATAAGTAAAACTGGGACAATAATTTCTTAATGTTGGATGAGATTTTGTATGTCAAGGGAATCATTTTGATATGTTCTCCCCCGTTCATTTCCATCCAACATAAAGTCACTCTTGCACTTAATAGCTTAGAGTGACAATCATTTATCTGCTTCTAATTCAGCATTTGCACGAGACTCAGGGGTGACAATGTATCTTAGTGCCACCTGGTGATACTGGATCCAGGAAGCCCTCACTCATATGCTTGCTCTTCAGCTAAACTGCCTTCAGCAGTTGGGGACTGGCCTGCTCTCTCATCCATCCCCTCTTTTTCCCCTTTCCCTTCCCCCTCTGTCCCTTTCCCTCTTCCATTCCTTACCCATGTCTTTCTCTCTATCTCTCTCCTTAGTCTTTTATCCAATGGAACCTTTCTTTTTTTCTTTTCTTTTCTCTTTCTTTCTTTCTTTCTTTCTTTCTTTCTTTCTTTCTTTCTTTCTTTCTTTCTTTCTTTCTTTTTTTTAGCTTAGTATCTCTCTGGACTTGACAAGACAGCCAAGAGCAAGAAGTTCTGGAACTTGCAGAGATTACATGGGTCATTTACACTGCCTTTCATTGGCCCCAGCCAACTGAAATCAGCCAAGATTCAATCCACACCAGATGACAACAGCAGGTAGAGCCGATTCTCATGGGGACCATGGTGAAAATCGCACCTCGGTCTTGTGTTTCTTTCTTGTCCTCTTCCCCCTCTCCCACCGAAGGACCCAGGATAGATATGAAAAAGGCAGCCTAGCCACGAACAGGACAGAAAACAAAGAGGGAAAGAAAAGATCTTCCTGGAAACTGGGCTTTTTGCAAAGAAAAGCCCTTGAGACTACGAATGTGAAGTCAAAATTAAGGAAATTAGGCAAATTAGGTGCCAGCTGCTCCTGCTCAAAATTATGCTTTTTAGTCTTTATAGTAAATTTTATTTTTTTCAGTTGGTAAATACATCCCCATGATAGGAAACTCAACAGGTTAGAATGTGTATAGATAAAAAGTATCCCTCCATAGTCACCCAGATGTCCTTGATGGACCAACCATTTGTATATATCTTCTCAGAGGTCGGAAGATCTCTGTGTTTGAGGCTAGCCTGGTTTACGTATCAAGTTCCAGGCTAGCCAGGGCTACATAGTGAGACTCTGTCTCAAAGAAACAACTGGACAAACAAGCAAATGACCAGTATATCTCAGAGATGATTCAATCTATGTATGTATGACCTTGGCTCTTTCTTTTCTATGGCTAGATAGTACTCCATTCTGTCTATGAATCCTAGTTTAAAAAACTCTCTACTGATTGTTTCCTAATCCATAGTTAACACAGATAATGCTGAAAACATAGTCTCAGATACACATCATCCCACATGTGGAATTCCAGGTTTACTGGCAAAAAAACAGTTTTCACTGTCAGGTCCCAAAGAAACTTGGGACAAATGTCTAACTATGGTGTCTATTAGAAAACCAAAGAGCACACTTCGGGTTCACTCAGTACTTGTGGCCCTTCTCTTATATATTTGGTTGTGAGCCTAGCCTTTAATGGCTGAGCCATCTCTCCAGCCCCTTGTGGGCCCTTTTCACCCCACCCCCTACTAGGCCCCATCTCTCTTGGTCTTCTCTCTCTCTCTCTCTCTCTCTCTCCCCCTTCCTCTCTCACTTTCCCTGACTCTCTCCCCTCATAGGCCAGGTCAGACTCTGACCATGTTTAGTCTACTACTTTCTTTTCCTTCTCTGGACACTTTTAGATGCCTCTGGCTGTTCTTTTCCTTGTGTCTACTGTAAAAACCTTTCCATCAGCCATACCATGGAGTGGTCACATCCCCACTTTATACAATCTCTACAGTGCCCAAATCCTCACTTTATAAATCACCAGGTAGTGGCACACGCCTTTAATCCCAGCACTTGGGAGGCAGAGGAGGGGAATTTCTGAGTTCAAGGCCAGCCTGGTTTACAGAGTGAGTTCTAGGACATCCAGGGCTACACAGAGAAACACTGTCTTGACAAAAAAAAAAAAAACAACAACAAACCAAACAAACTAAAAAACTAAAAAACTAAAAAACCCAAATAAGTCACTGGGTGTGGTAAGGCACACCTTTAATTCCAAGTATTTGCAAGACTAAGCCAGATCACATGTTTGAGGCTAACCTGGGCTACATACCTTCAATAAAACAACACAACAAACACTAAGCAAATGAACTATTATTTTCCCTTTCTCTCTCTCTCTCTCTCTCTCTCTCTCTCTCTGTGTGTGTGTGTGTGTGTGTGTATGTGTGTGTGTGTGTGTTGGGGATAGGCATAGGTGCCACAATGTGCCTATGCAGGTCCCAGGACAATCTGCAGAGGGCAGTTCCTTCCTTTCACTATATGGGACCTGGGGATCAAACTCAGGTCACCAGGCTCAGCAGCAGAGTCTTTACCTACTGAGCTATCTCACTGGCCCCTCCTAAGGCATTTTGAAGATTCTCTTGGCTACTCTTTTAAACCTGACTTTACCTCATGCTCTCTTTCTTCTCTTCCAGGAGCACATAGATTTGATACTATCCCTAAGGCTTCTGTGTCTGGTTGCAATCACCAGAAAACATCGGATTTCTTTGGTCACTGATCAAGCATCTCACCGTTCATTTCTGCTTGGCTCTTGAAGGAAGAATTCGGTCCAACTGTTAGAACTGGCAACTTTGCCTTCCTGTGCAGAAAGCCCATTCTAAATGAGCCATGCTCTGAAATTATCTGGGACACCCTTTCTTCGCTAGCATAGACTCGGGAATGTTTCTATGAAGGCTTATGTGGTTTGAAGTCGCATTTCTCCTAGAGGTCAGCCAAAGTCACAGGCTCTGGCTCTGTCTGCCCAGAAAAGCTGTGATATTCCTACACTTTGCTAGCCTCTGTTGAGTCTGTTTACTTGTCTTGATCCACTTGGACGTTGGCTGGCTGTTGAAAAGGAGAAAGATGAAGAAATCCGGATCCCGAGTGCTGACACATTAGACACAGGACTTAGAAGAACTAATCTGGATCTGATCTGGAAGTGTCCTGCCCGAAGACAAGCTCTCAGGTATCAGAAAGAGTCACACAAGCGGTCAAGAGAGAGAAGCAACAAATAGTCCTGTGCAGCTGTAAAAGCCTATGAGCTACAACAATGACCTGTGACAAGTTGCGACATCCCGAAAGGTACGACAGTGGCACATATCTGGGGGATAACCAACGGCTACTGATGGGAGGAAATAGATTCCTGCACTTTAAACTTAGCGCACTACCCATGGCTGGTAATGGCAGGAAACCTAGAGAAGAACCTAATATGGCCACCTTCCTAAACCAGCGTGATTCCGAACTGCGTGATCCTCATATTCTCAGGTAAGCATGGCTTTTAGTCTGCTTCTTCTGGCAGCAGACAGAGATGGTTACAGAAAACTACTACAGCTGGTCAAAATGCCAAGGTCAACAGAATGTGGGGTGCCTGTGATGGTTTGTATATGCTTGGGCCAGGCAGTGGCACTCTTGGGAGGTGTGGCCTTGTTGGAGTGGGTGTGGCCTTGTAGGTATGGGCTTTAATACCCTTTTCTTAGTTGCCTGGGAGCTAGTATTCTGTTAACAGCCTTCAGATGAAGATGTAGAACCTCCTCCTGCATCATGCCTGTCTGGACACTGCCATGTTACTACCTTGATGATACTGGACTGAACCTCTGAACCTGTAAACCAGCCCCAACTAAATGTTGTCCTTTTTAAGAGTTGCCTTGGTCATGGTGTCCGTTCACAGCAGTAAAACCCTAACTAAAGACTAAAGACAGTGGCCATCCCCAGTGAGTACATTTACAACATGACCCCTAAACATTATGGAAGAGGAGGCAGAAAGATTGTGAAAGCCAGGGGGGGCCAGGACATCTGCTTCCACATGCTCTCCTAAAAATTAAAAGAGAGAGCAAGAGAAGAAAATATGAGGTATGTGTGTGTCAGGGCGGGGGGGGGGGTGATAGGGAAGAGAAAATAGACCTGAAAGGAAAAGGTTGGGAGGAGGAATGAGGGAATGAGTGTGAGCGAAACATGCTGTGTGAAATTATAAAAGAATTAACAAAATATTATGTTAAAGACGTTATGCATACTGAAGTAAATAGGCACAGGCTACCTTTCCAATTTGAACTTGAAATGCCCCTCACAGATGTGTATTTTGATTTCCCACACTCACACCTCTGACTCATAATTGTTTCTGTCTGAAGGAATTACAGGGATGGAAATGGAGAAGAGCCTGCAGAAAAGAAGGTCCAGCGACAGGCCCAAAGTGGGATCCAGCTCAAGGGGAGGTCCCAAGGCCTGACGGTATTACTGAGGCTATGGAATGCTCACAAAAAGGGGCCTATCATGATTGCCCTCTGAAAGACCCAACAAGCAGCTGAAAGAGTCAGATGCAGTTATTAATACCCAACCAATGGATAGAAGCAGCTGACACCTGTTGTTGAATTAGGGAAGGCTGAAAGAAACTGAGGAGAAGGGAAATTCTGTAGGAGGATAAGCAGTCTTAATTAATCTGGACCCCCAAGATCTTTCAAACACTGGACCACCAAAAAGGTAGTATACACCAGCTGATATGAGGCCCCCAACACACATACAGTAGAGGACTTCTGGGTCTATGTTCATTCAGAGATGATGCACCTAACCCTCAAGAGACTGGAGGCCCCAGGGAATTTAGAGGTCAGGTGGGGTAGCGGGTGGTGGCATCTAGTGGAGACAGAGTGGGGTGGGGAGGAGGTGTGGGATGTGGAGCAGTCGGAGGGAGGATGGGGAGGGGCAGAGCATGGATTATGGAGTGTAAAAAATGAATTACAAATAAAATTAAAATTAAAAAATTTGGATATTTTCTTTATTTACATTTCAAATGTTGTCCCCTTTCCCGGTCCTCCCCCCACAGATATGTATTTTGAACCCTTAACCTTTCAGCTGGCGACCTTATTTTGAGAGGCTGCGAGAAAATAGGTGGAGCCTAGCTGCATGAAGGAGGTCCCTTGGGCTGTGTCTTGTCCTATCCCATTTCCTGTTGCTGTTCCAGTCTTCTTCTTCTTTTTTTCCCCTTCTTTTTTTTCTTCCATTTTTTTATTAGATATTTTCTTAATTTACATTTCAAATGCTATTCCGAAAGTCCCCTCCCCCCTCCCCCCTCCCTGCTCCCCTATCCACCCACTCCCACTTCTTGGCCCTGGCGTTCCCCTGTATTGGGGCATATAAAGATTGCAGTACCAAGGGGCCTCTCTTCCCAATGATGACCGACTAGGCCATCTTCTGCTACATATGGAGCTAGAGAAACGAGTTCTGGGGGTTCTGGTTAGTTCATATTGTTGATCCTCTTCTAGGGTTGCAGACCCCTTCAGCTCCTGGGGTTCTATCTCTAGCTTCTCCATTGTGGGCCCTGTGTTCCCTCTTATAGATGATTATGAACATCCACTTCTGTACGAGACAGCTATATCAGGGTCCCTTAAGTAGGCACTAGCTGTCCTATGCTATAGTGTCTGAGTTTAATGACTGATTATGGGATGGATCCCCCATGGTGGGGTAGTCTCTGTATGGTCCATCCTTTCATCTTAGCTCTAAACTTTGTCTCTGTAACTCCTTTCATGGGTATTTTGTTTCCTCTTCACAGGAGGAATGAAGTATCCACAAGCTGGTCTTCCTTCTTGATGTTCTTTTGTTTTGCAAATTGTATCTTGGATATTCTAAGTTTCTGGGCTAATATCCATTTATCAGTGAGTGCATATCCAATGACTTCTTTTGTGTTTGGGTTACCTCACTAAGGATTATATCCTCCAGATACATCCATTTGCCCAAGAATTTCATAAATTCATTTTTTAATAGCAGAATAGTACTCCATTGTGTAGATGTACCACATTTTCTGTATCCATTCCTCTGTTGAGGGACATCTGGGTTTTTTCCAGCTTCTGGCTATTATAAATAAGGCTGCTATGAACATAGTGGAACATGTGTCCTTTTTACCAGTTGGAACATCTTCTGGGTATATGCCCAGGAGAGGTATTGCTGGATCCTCTGGTAGTACTATGTCCAATTTTCTGAGATAACGCCAGACTGCCTTCCAGAGTGGTTGTACAAGCTTGCATTCCCACCAGCAATGGAGGAGTGTTCCTCTTTCTCCACATCCTCGCCAGCATCTATTGTCCCTGCAGTCTTCTTCTTCCTGCCGTGGAGTGAACCATCTCTCCTTCCACTGGCTCCTGCCGCCATGGTGTTCTGCCCAAGTTCATGGAGCAAGGCTGAACTCTGTGAAGCCACACCCAGACCCAGTCTTTCCCTCGTTACATCGCTTCTGTCGGAAATTTTGGTTCTAGTAACTAATAAAATTGTGTTGGATATATTTAACTCTCTTAGTAATTTTTTCCCCTATTTTTTTAAAGGCTTCCACACCGTGGAAACCACAGACCACACCTCAGAAAGTCCCACGCCAGAACAATTTTTCTTTGCGCTCTGTAATTCATCTTACCTGGTGCCAGTGGAATATTTTTATCTGTTGTCCTCAGGAGAGACAACGACTGTTCCAGAAATGGCAGATTGGGTTCATCACGTATGCAGGCTTTGATTGCTCCGTCATGGCTGCCTGGAGCACTGGGCTGAAAAAGACCCAGCTCCTGCAAGAGGTGATTGATTAATGGTGTCTGCCATTCAGAACAAGAGGCAGCAGCAGCGGCAGCAGCAGGTGTACCTCATCTCTGCTGTCTCTGGACCACTCCATTGAACCCTTTAGATCCTAGTTTATCCAGACATTCCCACCCCTCCTGGGGGAGTCAGAGCTCACTCTCCTCCAGCGCCACCCCCTCGTTCCTCTCTCCAGCACTCAATCTCATCACCTTGGGTCTCTGTGTTCCCTAAAATGCTGCCTCTCCTTTACATCCAGCTGTGTGTATGACTTCTTCCTCCAATAGGAACTTGTTTACAATACCAACCTCATTTGTCTTCATTTTTCTCAGGGCGCCTCTGTGGTGTAATGCGTGAGCCAATACTTTCGAAAGAGTCAGAGATGGATCTCAAGACTTCCACCAGACTCTGAACTTGGAGGCAGGTAGGGGACCCATCCCTGCCTGCTCTGGAGTCTAAGGTAGAGTCTGCAATTTGATCCTCGATTAACTTTTTGGTGGTAAGTCTAGCCTTCTATGGCTGAGCCATCTCCCCAGCCCTTTGATACTTGATAAAATGTTTGTTAAGTAAGCAAATGAAGGAATAGCTGGGCGATGTTCTCTGTTTCTTTGAATGTTTCCCATCTGTATATCTTTGAGCCTTCCCAGAGGGTCATTTATTTCTGGAAGTATTACGATAGGCAGTGCCTTCTTAAAAATCTGTGGAGACTGAAACTGAGCTAATAAGATCTCCACAGAGAAGAGGTTGAGCAATCTGAGTCGGAGATAAAGCAATCAAGGCTTCCAGCACAAACATTTGCCTTCCGGACAGCTACAACAGCAGTAACCAAGGCACTTACCGGGTGAACAGTCTTAACTGAACAGAGACTGCTTATCAATGTATTTCACAGAGCCTGTCACTATATACTGTATCCTGGCTGGCCCTGAATTTGTCACCCACTTACCTTGGTCAGCCGAGTGTTGAGATATCTGGCATGACCTATCACACTAAATCAAAGTTTTTCTTCAATTTATCATTACCTTTTAAAAAAATATCTGACTTTGTTGGGCATGGTGGTGCACACCTTTGATTTCAGCATTTGGGAGGGAGAGGCAGGCAGATCCCTGTGAGTTCTGAGATTCAGGCCAGCCTGGTCTACATAGCGAGTTCCAGGCCAGGCTACATAGTGTCATCCTGTCTCAAAAACAAAACAAAGCTGGGCATGGTGGCGCACACCTTTAATCCCAGCACTCTGGAGGCAGAGGCAGGCAGATTTCTGAGTTTGAGGCCAGCCTGGTCTACAGAGTGAGTTCCAGGACAGCCAGGGCTATACAGAGAAACCCTGTCTGGAAAAAAACCAAACCAAACCAAAACAAAATAAAATAATTTATCCCACAAAGAGAGTCAGAGCTTCACCTCAAGATATCTCTATGAGCATGTTCATCATATTATCTAAGATAATTAAATATGAAAATAATGTAAATGTCTATCCATAGAGGACTTTTTCAACCAATTATAATGGTATAGAGCGCATATGACTAATACAAAATAACCCCACAAGAATGTTCACAGTTTATTAAGTTAAAAGCTTGAAGGGGCTAGAGAGATGACTCAGCAGTTAAGAGTGATTATTGCTCTTCCAAGGATCCCAGCACCCACGTGGCAGCTCAAAACCATCTGCAACTCCAACTCTGACGTAGCCACCAATAACCTTCTTCTGGTCTTCATAGACACTGAAAACACACACACACACACACACTCACACAGGTAAATATTTGCACACATAAAATACTTTTTAAAATCTTCAAAATACATCAAGGCTACATTTTTGTAAAAAAAAATGAGGACATGATTGAATATAAATAATGCTATCCTGTTTGCGATTACATGATGCAATGAATTGTAGTCTATATTTGTAACTTACAGGATGTGGGAGACGAGGCACAATGCCTCAGTGTATGAAGGATTGGTAAGGTGAAGGCCATTTAGAGACATGCACAGAGAGCTCTCCAGCCTCGCTCCCTCCATTTCTCCCCCTACTCTATTTGCCTAAATGTGGGACATAGGTTTACAAAGACACCCCTTCCCGTTTGCCAGAGGGGTCGAAGAAAGACCATGGCAGACAGCTTGAGACTTTCATTAGCCTGGAGACAACACCAGAGGACATCATCTTAGCAGACCTTCCTAACCAGTTGATGAAAACCAGCTCTTTCCTAAAGAGACTAAAACGTGGTTTATTCTGAGCTAAATATAAGTATACAAAGGCCAGGAACATGGGCTCTCAGTGGCACATTCCACTGTGAAAATAGTCAGATGAACTTTCTTAGCCACAGAAGAAAGGCAACCATGCATCAATGCGTCTGGCAAACACGCAGGCCTGGAGAGGAGGTAGGTGGCTTACAGAGTCATGCTATAGCAGGTTTCAGGGGCTTTCTGATGACATTCTTAGTTCTTGTGTTGATGGAAGCTAGATTAGAGGGATGTTAGGTCAGATAATGAAGTAGGCAAAAATTTCTATTGTGAGGGCTAAAGAACAACCCAAGGGAATTTTGCCTCTGGATCTGAAACATTCAAACTCAACAACTGGTTCTAACCAGCCCATCCGTCTTGAAGAATTGTAAACATAGATATATTTTGCTATTTCTGGATATATTTTGCTATTTCAAGGCTTTGGTTCACGTAAGCCCTATATCTCCTATGTGTCTCCCTCCCGTCCCCCAACGTTTTACCTACAAACTCAACTACATTTTCCTTTGTCTCCTCATTTCTATAAAGATGTTTTTCCAGATGTGGTGGTACACATCTGTGATCCCAGCAATCAGAAGGCAGAGGAAGAAAGATCACAAGTTTGAGGTCAGTCTGGTCGGTCAAGTTTCATGCTATCCAAGGCTACATGAGGCTCTGTCTTAAAAGGAGGAGAAAGAAAAAAATAGTAACAACAACAACAACAACATTCATTCCTGAATATGTCATCTAATGTGAACTTCAAAACCACCTCTTTGAAGTGCTGGTGATGGATAGCTCAGGGTAAAAATGTATACCATACTTACAGATTTCAGTCCCCAGGACTCAGATCGGAGGGCTCACACCCATCTATAAACCTAGGCTCAGGGATCTTCTTCCTACTGCACAATCCAGTCACACATAACAACAGCAGCAGCAGCAACAACAGCAACAACAACAACTACTACCACTACCACCACCACCACCACAACCCACCCACAGCGTTGAGAACTATCCAAGTGCTGGGTGGTATGTGTGTGTGTATAAAAATACACATGTTAACAAACCTCCATTTTTTTCCTCGATAACCTACTTTTGGTACTATTAGACAGCAAGTTAGATATTTAGATGTTGACAGACTTGGAGATCACTGGGTGGATCCTCACTTATTATGTGCAGTTGTAGATACAGGAACTGAAGCTGCGGGACTTTGGTTTCTTCTCAAAAGCATGGGATATGAGTTGTATTTTTGTCCTGGGTAGGAACATTACATTCTAAACTGCCCCGAAGCTCACAAGATAACGAGTAGCTGGAGGCCTTTTGGGGTCAAACAAAGATATACCATTACTTTCTCCCTTGAGTTCATCTAAATAGAGCTGTCAATCAACTGTTCTGTGGGGGAAGCTGTCTGTCTCAGAGACTTTAGATAGAGAACAAAGCTTACCTAATATGCTGATTGACACATGGCTTTCTGGCCATAGCCCACCCACACCCCATGAAAGTGTTCTGCGGTAGATTTTCTTCACCTTCCTCATGGTCAGGCCTGGACTCCCCTCTCATGGACTGAGATCATAGAGTTCTTTGCTCTTTCTCACTCGCCATTTCTCTTGGTGTTTGTACTTCTGAGCCTGGTCCTAGGGAATCTCCCTTCCTTCCCAGGACTGTATGACTCAGGAGCCTTTAGAACTTCAGTTTCCTTCAACATCCTAACCTAACTCAGGCGTCTGTTTTGTTTTGTTTTGTTTTGTTTTCTTCAAAGAGACAGTTATACTCATGGAATGTGTTCTAGATGTCCCATTACTATGTGATAAGGTCAAGACATCCTGTATCAGATTTAGAGGCAATACCAGACCTTAAAGGGTGGGCTTTTTTTTTTTTTTGAGGCACCTATTTTGTATAATATGCCAATTGCATCCTGCATGCCTCTTCAGCCATCAGACTTGAACACAGTGCTGCTGAGATGTGTGGACTCTTGTGTTTGGGTTTCCTCTTGACCTGTCCACATGCTTACAGGAAGGAAATCCAGGCTATATCAGAAAGAGGCAGTTGTATCTTTATTGTATATAAAAGGGCGAGTCTTGAGTTCTGCCTTCCAGTGCAATGCAAATCAGGTAAGACATGACAAACATGATCCCCGGTGACCTTGTGGAACTTGACTCTTGTTGGCCAGGGGCTTAATTCTCACTGGCCAAGGCAATTTTGGAATAGGCAAGGCATGTTACATCCAATTCTCAGCTCCTAAGCAAAAGAAAGACACTCCAGCCATCCACTGGTCTCTATCTCTTTTGCTGGGTAACTCCCCCTTTAGTCTTTGTTGATTCTCTTCTGAGATGTACCATTTATGGTCCAGACAAACTAGATTCCCCGGGCCTTAAAGAGAAAGAAATTAACTTTGTTACACACAATGTAATCAAACAGGTTAAATTAGATGTTGGAGAGAAAAGATCAATAGGGAAGAACCATTGACCTAATGATAACTCTATTTCCTTTTGAGGGTATCATGAGTAGGATACATGAAAGTACACTCTGATTCTTCCTACTCTGTAGGCAAAATCCCTCTTTGGGACAGAGACTACCTCCTCAGTGTGCTGCTGACATCAGAAGAAAACTATCAAAGTTGTTATTGGGATATGCGAGTCCCACTGATAGCCTATTAAGCATAGCTGTATGGAAAATTCTGTTTTATATAGCCAGGATCTAGAGGAGGAACAGAGAGGATAAGAGGAGGCTAAAGCAGAGAGTTGGGGGCGGGGAGAAAAGACATGGACCTTCTTGTGGTCTTACAGAGTACTTAAGATCTCTCACTGTAAGCTTCCTCGTAGGAAGTAGAGTGTTGGAAGTCAGGTTGCTGGAAGAGAGATTGTCTGGTACTGGGCGTCCTTCTAAGACTCCTTGCCTTCGGTGTGGCAAGACAGGACACTAGAGGACTTACTGACGGAGGATGACCTGGATTGGAGCCATCAATTTTGTCCTTGGAATCAGCAGGCTCTTGATTACTCCCCCCAGTCCCCAACTTGACCGTCATCACCAATGGGATAGCCTTGAGCAAACCTTATGGTGTAAAAGTTTCTTGGCGCTGGGGACTCTTATTCTGTCGCCACCTCATACTCCAGACAACAGGCCTCTGGCTTCTCTCATGGGCATCAGTGGGATTCCACAACTGAACATTTCACTTCACCTTTATGCTATTATTGAAATTTTTAAATTAGTATAATTTATAGCTTGTTGGTATAAAAGACATGAAATTCTGGTATTTTATTTACAAGCTGTAAGCAAGCCTAGGTTGGGCAGGTTTTGAGCTATTTTAACATCCCTGCCACATGTCCATTGTTACTTGCTGTTTGGGTCTCCTTCTGGCTGTGTTTTTGCTCCATCAGCCTATTCAAAGGATGAACTTCTCCTGGCCACAAGCTCATGGTGCATCTCTTCTCCCTGCAGCCACCTCCTCCTCTCTCTGCCTCCTTTCTCCTTCTCTCTGGGTCTCTCCTGAGACCCCTCTCACTCGATCCTCAAGTCCTACCTTCCTCTCTCTACTGCCCAATCATAGGCTTTAGCCTTTTATTAACCAATTAACTTTAACTTGGGGAGAAAGGTTGACAGCCCAGAGATGGTCCCACGCACAAGGGACCTTTCCCCCTTGATCACTAATTGAGAAAATACCCCACAGCTAGATCTCATGGAGGTACTTCCCCAACTGAAGCTCCTTTCTCTGTGATAACCCCAGCTGTGTCAAGTTGACACAAAACTAGCCAGTACATAGCTGTCTCCTGAGAGATTCTGTCAGTGCCTGACAAATACAGAAGTGGATGCTCACAGCCATCCTTTGTACAAAGCACAGGGTCCCCAAAGAAGGAGCTATAAAAGTACCCAAGGAGCTGAAGGGATTTGCAGCCCCATAGGAGGAACAACAATATGAACTAACCAATAGCTCCAGAGCTTCTTGTGACTAAACCACCATCCAAAGAAAACACATGGTGGAACTCATAGCTCCTGCTGCATATGTAGCATAGGATGGCCTAGTTAGTCATCAATGGGAGGAGAGGCCCTTGATCCTGTGAAGGTTCTATGCCACAGCATAGGAGAATGCCAGGGCCAGGAAGTGGGAGTGGGTGGGTTGGTGAGCAGGGGGAGGGAGGAGGGGATAGGGGGTTTTCAGAGAGGAAACTAGGAAAGAGGATAACATTTGAAATGTAAATAAAGAAAGTATTTAATAGAAAGAAAGAAAGAAAGAAAGAAAGAAAGAAAGAAAGAAAGAAAGGGATTTATTTTAGCTTAAAGTCCCAGAGAGACTGAGTCCATCCTGTAGGGAAGGCATGGCTACAGGAGCTAGACTAGGTCAACCTGGGAGTCAGGAAGCAGAGAGATCACATTTCATCAGCACACAGGGAGAACAGGAAGTGGGGCAAACTCTCAAACCCACCTCCAGTGACATACTTCCTTCAGTAATGTCCTGCCTCCTCAAGGTTCTAGAACTTTCTCAACCAATACCTCCAACTGGACACCAAGTATTCAACATATGAGCCTACAGGGGACACGCCTCATTCAAACTGTCACACATGACAAGCATGTTACTGACAGAGATCTTTTCAGTCTTGGAAACTTTCTTATTCATCCATATGTGTCCAGGAATGCCTCCCTGTGCATGCTTTCCTTTTACCAAGCAGAGACCTATTGACAAAATGGGGGTCTAGATTATCTTCACCCTCTACAAAAATTTGGCCACAATTACCTCTTTTAAAGAGACAAAGATTCTTTCTTTGTAATTCTCTCCATTAACGCCCCAGTAGGACTCCTGATATGTCAGATAGAGCAAATCACAGCTACAGAGACCATGGTCAGATTAAAGGAATCGCATGCTTTTCCTAACCATAAACAATATTTCCTCCGGCCTCAATCGGGAGTGAGGTTAGTCGGTGAATTCCTCCGTTATAGACTTTTAAATCCTGCCAATCACCTAATACTATCTCAATGCCGACCATTACAATTATTTTTCAATTTGTCCTCTTGAGATCACTGCAAGTGATAATGGTCTTTCTTTAATTTCCCAGGCCACCCATTCGCTTGCTAAGTCTCTGGGAATTAGATATTATCTTCATGTCTCTCATAGACCGCAGTCCTCTGGAAAGGCAGAATGAGTTAATTGAACCACAATATTATCCATTGAAAAGCTCTACCACGAGGCTGGAGAGATAACTAAGTAGGTGAAGTGTTTACTGTACAAGTGTGAGTGAGGGCTTGAGTTTGGATCCCCAACACCCACATAAAAAGCCAGGCATGGTGATGTAGTCTTGTAATTCCCCTGCTGGGAGGCAGGGACAAGAGGATCTGAGACCCATTGATCAGTCAGTCAAAGAATAAGGCACCCAACATAAACCTGTAGCTTCTATATATGCATACAATGTTACCCCACCTAGCATACACAGGTATACAGTATACACATACAACACACACATACACACACAGAGTCAGACATCATACACACACACACACACACACACACACACACACACACACTGAGAGAGACAGAGACACAGAGACACAGAGACACAGAGACACAGAGAGAGGGCACATGTTGTTAGGAAACTGCAGTAATCCTCCTTAGAGCTTGTATAGGTCCTCATTTAGAGCTCTTGGCCCAAGCGCCTCTGAGATAGCTTATGAACATATATTTTTTTCTGTATTCACATCTGTTCCTAGGTAACAAAGCCCAATCTTTAAACCAGTTTTTCAATAAGTTTCATCAGGTTATCAAAATTAAGAGTTATGGGGACTCCCTAATCTGAAAAACAAAGAAAGACTATTTCCAACCGACAGGAAGAGCCCTCAGGGCCAACGGTGGCTTTCTCTTTGGAAAGGTCCTTTCCCTTACTTTCTCATCTCGGGTAGCCACCAAGGTCTCAAGACTTGTCAGGTGGCTCATCACTCCCAAGTTAAACCTTGGAAAGAAGACTTTTTCATTGGAACATCTCCTGTGGACCTTGGGACATAAATGACCTTAAAAGCCTATTCAGAGGACCAGACAAATAAAAAAAAAAATTCCTGTTTTCTCCTCTCTCACTAAGAAGCCACCCTTTGCTGTCTGTACTGGTATCTAGGCAGTCTTTTGTTTCTGACTTTTTATACATCCAAGATAAAACCTCTAGGTCACAATGTTAATTGATTTGTTACAAGACTCAGAGTATTCTTTATTGACACAGTCATCTTGCTTCCATTTTAGCCTATCTGTAGGATTAGAAGTTGTCCTTTGATCGTGATTAAATGCTATCTTAGTTAGGGTCTCTATTGCTGTGATGAAACACCATGATCAAAAAGCAATTTGGGGAGAAAAGGGGTTTATTTGGCTTATATTTCCATTGCTGTTCATTATCTAAGAAAGTCAGGACAGGAACTCAAACAGGGCAAGATCTTGGAGGCAGGAGCTGATGCAGAAGCCATGGAGGAGTGCCAATTACTGACTTGCTCCCTCCCCTGGCTTGCTCAGCCTGCTTTCTTATAGAACTCAGCACCACCAGCCCAGGGATGGCTCCACCACAATGGGCTGGGACCTCCCCCATCGATCACTTATTGAGAAAATGCCTTACAGCTGGATCTCATAGAGGTAATTTTTCAACCGAAGCTCCATCCTTTTTGAAGACTCTAGCTTTTGTCAAGTTGACACAAAACCAATCCACATAAATGCCGTATCAGTCACTTTTCTATTGCTGTGATAAAATACCAGAACTAAAGGCAATAGAATTTATTTTGCCTTATGACTCTGGAAGGAGAGTCCATAGTGAACAGAAAGGCATGGCATGTTAGCAGAAACAGGAACTGTCTCTTCATATCCTTATTAACACAGGAAGCTGGTGTGTGTGTGTGTGTGTGTGTGTGTGTGTGTGTGTGTGTGTAGTGGAGTGAGAGTATACACTCTAAAATCATGCCCCCAGTGATGTATTTCTTTCAGCAAGGCTTCGCCTCCTAATGGTTCCATAATCCTCTCAAACTACACTATCGATGAGGGAAACACAGGCCTTCAGATACAGTAGCCTATGAGGGACATTTTCCATTCAAACCACAGCAGATGAGATGCGTATATTCCTGAGGATTCCTCTGATGTCCCATCTGCTTTCTGTGATCGGCAGTGCCCATGCCTGGCACCATCATTCCTTTGGATGAGCTGTTTAGAACCAGAGCTTGGGTTTTCGTGGTGGAAATGGGCTGTACTTAATAGCAATCCTATTGATCTTTGAACTTTATGGTCTTAACTGCTTTCTTAACCAGATTTCTTTTCCTTAGCTATCAATCTACCTTCAGAAAGCCCTGCACATTCAAATCTCTCTGGGCCCACCTTATCCTCCAAGGTCTGAAAGTCAGCAACAGTGGGAACCCCACCTCAGTGTGAGGTAGCCAGATTGACTTGTCTGTCTCCTAAATAATATTAGGGTCTCAAGTCTTGATCAGGGGTTGTTCAGTAGCTCGTTAGATATTAGCCTGAAGGTCATTGAGGCTGGAACTCACTTCCACTCACCAGTTGTAAAACCAGAAAGTAAAACGTCAAGACTCTGATTATTGGTTAAAAAAATAGCATCTGAGTTGTATCTCTGGTCCTAGGGAGGGACATAATATGACTACTACCTAACTGGAAGATATACTACTGTCCCCAACCATAAGTTAATCCAAATGGGCCTGTCAATTAATTAGAAAGGATGATGTCCCTCAGGAGAGGCTGTCTACTCTAGAGACTTAAGAAACAGTGTCATGCTTACGGCAGGTCAACACCTGATCGTCCACCCATATCCTATCAATGTGTTCTGCTTGGGAACGGTCCATTTGGCCACTGTGCACTTTGACTCCTTGAGAATTTGCTGTTTTATTCTCTACACTAAAGCCTGGATGTCTTCTACATCACACTCCCGGTTTTCCCTCCACACTCTTGCAATGGAGACCACAGGCCTGGGGAGGGAGGCGGTTACAGAGGGAGACCTTGTACCAGAGTTCATAGCAGAAGAGATTCTAGTGGGTTTATCGTTACTGCCTTACTCGGATATCTGTGCGACGGTGTGAAGAATAATTTGATTTTTATCTCTTCCCCAGAGCGAGTTTTCAACCTTCCACCGTGTCTTTTGTGTATTAATGAGATGCCTGGTGGCTAGAGGGTCTCAAAGCTGGTCACCAGGACAACCAAGGTGTACTGAGAGGGCTGGGAATTTCAGCTCCAGTCCCAAGTCACATGGATTGCTGATGGCAGGTGCTGCAATCAATCGGGCCTATAGAATGAAAATTTTATAAAGACCCAAAGGGACAGGCTTGGGGGACTTCTCAAGAGATGAACACATGGAGGGACATGAGGGTGGGCTGTCCAGAAGGGTTCTACACTCCCTTCCTATATGCCCTGCTCAGTGCACGCCTCCCATGTCACAGCTCTCCGGTTACAATAAATAAAGCAACGTGAGCAGAGGATTTATCTGAGTTCTGTGAACTTTCTCCAGCCAGTGAATTAGGCCTGCAGGTGAGGACACAGGAGCTGTATCACAGGGCGTTTGGATGACTGTGGCTGACGTAGGCCAGAAAGGGCTGATGGGAATGGGCTCTCCATCTGTGGACATTGATGTAGTCAGAATTATCCTTCTCTTTCTGAGATGCAGGTTGGCGTGCTACCCCTCCCCCTCCCATGGTCTGTGTGGTTGTTAGGTCTTGCTGTTTTTCCTAATACAATGTTAATACACACGCGTGTTTACGTCAACCCAACTTTCTTTGGTAAATTTGCGGGTTGCCCCCTTTTTATTTTCAGGAACAAACTGTGCAGCAGTCTGTGCCTATAGGCAGTGGTGGACAAAGTGGGGGTGTGTGGTTTTATATGCTGCCATCGAGGTGCGGGGTCACCCTGCCTCTGTGTCTACACTCAGAATGGAGTCAAATGCTGTTTTAAAACCCTGTAAAATGCAGTCTTCTGGGGCAAAACACAGCCTGAAAGATTTTTTTTTTTTTTTTTTTGTAATATGGAGTAGCTTGGATCGGGGAGCAGCCTGATACCAATAACCAGGGCACTAAGGTTAAACCTGTCTCCTCATGTCACATGTGGCTCAGGATTTCCAAGAAAGGATTTCAGATTGTAAGTCCCCACATGTCACTTCTGTCCCATCCCACTGATCCTAGCAAGGAAGGCTAGACCTGATTTAAGGGGTGGGGTGAGGTCTATGCTTCTGCTTCCTGATGGTGGAGCTGTAAGCATCAGGAGCTATGTTTGCCTGAGGTGGTGTCTCGTGCAGCCCAGGCTGGCTTCAAACCATACAGTCAAGGATGGTCTTGAACGCCCGGTCTCCCTGCCTCTGCTTCCTGTCAGAGCATTTCCAACAAGAGCCACTCATTTGGAAAATATTTTCTCTCTGTGGTGCTCTGTGCTAGATGCATGCTCTTTGCTCTCCATAGGGAGAGACACACATCTCACTAGGTAGGATTCAGGTGTCAAACACACAGAGATATGTGTGAGGAGAGATGGAGCTGGCCACACCATCCTCCTACCCATCACACTAATAAGCTTGGTTACTGACTCCCACTACCATGATAGGCTATCACACAGCACAGTGAGGCTTCCAGCAAACTTATGTAAGAACAGAGGAGGGGGTCTTCCTGAATGAACAGCACACTGGCTGGGTTGTCATGGGGCTCAGCCTGATCAGTGCATGCAAACTGCTCACGGCTTCACCTTATACGCACATGAAAGGGAAAAAAAAGCAAAGATCTAGTCCTTTCAGAG
>LR749527.1:3258371-3317676 GCA_902729485.2 Mus minutoides
GAGAGAGAGAGAGAGAGAGAGAGAGAGAGAGAGAGAGAGAGAGATGTATGTGGATGGATGTGTGTATATGAGAGGTATATGTGTATACATGAGTGTGTGCGATGTGTGTTATGTGTCTGAGAGGTGTTGCGTGTGTATGAAAGTGTATGTGTGTGTGTGAGTGTGTGTCCGAGGTGTATGCATGTGTATAAGAGATGTGTGTGAGTGTGTGTATGAGTGTGTATGTGAGTGTTTGTGTATGAGAGGGGTGTGTGTGTGTGTGTGAATGTGTATGGGAGGTATGTATATGTGTATGAGAATGTGTATATGAGATAAGTGTGTGTGTGTGTGTGTGTGTGTGAGAGAGAGAGAGAGAGAGACAGAGAGAGAACAGCATCTTTTCATCTCTGAGTACAGAACACAGATGTTGGCTTTCTTTCTGCTTTAGTTGATTACATCAAGGACTTAGTCCCGGGAGTCACCCCCAACCCCCGCCCTTCTCCAGGGAGAAGGATTTGCAGCACCTTGGGACCCAATCTGGCATCAGCATCTGTCTCCTGACCCCGCATCTTCAATGGCAGCGCCTGTTGAGGCAGAAAGCCTGACCACACTCAGCTGTCCCTGTCCTCTGAGCAGCACACAGCATCTCCAACATCACCGTAGAGACACCAGGCTTGACCTTGTCTTGTCCTGGTCCTTTTGTGAGCACAGAGGTTCTTAGAAAGGCAAAGGGGGGGAAGAGGCTGGGAAGAAGGGATCCAGGTGGTGTCACCTCTGAACCCGTAAAGTGGGGTAGGGGCTGTGGGGTGCGTATGAAGGGGAGAGTTCAGGAGCATGGGCTTTGGAGTCTAACAGCAATACCACTCACTTGTGAAGAGGATACATTTTGGGCAAGTCACTAAACCTTGCCCTACTCTGGCTCCTCACCTGTAAAATGGGGCTAATGACTGTGTCTATTTCATAGGGTTGTGAGCTTGGGTATAAAATAGATAAGCTACTTAGCATGTGATAATTACTTAATCAACAGTAGCCATACTTTCTTAAGGACATCACCAGGTGTTAGGGAGTGGAAAGCATCCGTAGACATTAACCCCAGAGCCCGTTTGCTTGGGTTCTCACCCTAGATACACATTCTCTTCCTCCACCCTCGTCCCCTCTGTCTACAGGGGATCCAGCTGCAAACAAAGCGTGATATTGTAAAAGGCGACACATTTTATATTATCTTCAAGCAGACCATAACTCTCATGAGAGTCCTGTCCCTGGTGGTGTTCGAGCAGAGTCGATCAGCAGCGCTATATGGAAGAGGTCCAGGTGGGTGGAGAGCCACCGGCTTTGAGAGCCTCTGGAAGCAGAGTTAGGTAAACACTGTTCACTGTTCAGGTGGCTGGCTCACAAAGGATCGCCAGTGTTTGAATGTCTCAGTCACTTTCTCTCTTCCTCAAACCCGTAGGAAGTCCCTCCGATCCAGAGTCCCTTTTCCCAAACTCAGATGCTCAGAGAGCTGAGTCCAGGTGACTGGGTCTTTCTCCTGTGTACTCACTGAGTCACAGCTTGGTCACTTAGCTTATTTCTCCCTCCCTTGCAGGAATGTTTGAAGCACGGTCTCTCCTGTGAGTGTCTTTGTCTCACTAGCCCCTAGCCAATATCTGGGCTCACCTTGCTCCTGAGAACCAAGACAGACTCTGGTAGAGCCTCCAGCCTGATATTGGATTTTGGCTTCTGCTCTCCATCTGTTGGCTGGTAGAATTCTATTTAGAGCCCTAATGTTTACTTTGATGTGGGCTGTCTCTCCTTTACCTCAGTCCTCCACCAAAGACCTCTCACAGAAATAGAGCTCGATATTACTCTGTATATTGGTTTCCTTTCTCACTGCTCTGACAAAATGCCTGACAAGGACAACATGAGAAAGGAAGGGATTATATTGGCTCACAGTTAAAACCAAATATAGCCCATCATGACAGGTAAGGTGCGGCAGCAGGAGTGTGAGGTGGCTGGTCACACTGCATCTACAGTCAGGAAGCAGAGATGGACAGCCGCTGATGTTCAGGTGGCAGCCTCCTTTAGATTCAGTGCACGGAGCTGTGCGGCCGTATTTAAGGTGGATATTAGTTCTAAGATTCTCAGCTGAGGCATTCTAGAAACTTCCTCACACACATGCTCAGAGGTTCGTTTCCACGGTGATTCCAAATCCCACCACATTGATAAGAGTAACCACGGCATTGTGTTTGAGTGTCCAGACAACAAAGTTTTGTGACTATCTGATAACTTGCAGTTGCCACTGCCATATTGTAAATGACACCTTGGTCGTTTCTATTGTCAGCGCTTCAGTGGTTCTCTACGGTTCCCTCTCCTCCTCCACCATCCTCACATATATGGTCTTCTTTGTCTATTTCTTCTTTTTCCACCATCTATTTTTCCCTGGACATCTCCCTGTACCCCATAGTGGCCCATTCTAGAGCTTTCTGAATGGAAGCTAGGCTCCTTTGTCTCAGGAGCAGCTCCAGTCCAGACTGGGGAACCCTCTCCCCTATAAAACCACTATTTTCACATGTAGAGAACAGCACATGAAAACCAGGCATGGATGGGTTCCTCCCCAACTCCTGGGACGATAAATAAAATCAGGTCTCTCTGCAGTGAAACTGACCAAGTCCTCCTTGGAAACAGTTGACACTCCACGCCATCAACCACGACAAAACCCAGAGGTGCCAGGAGCTTATGAAGTCAGCCAAGGCTGGCTCTCCATGAGGGACTGCAAGAGAAAATTCATTCCCTCTGGACGGTGGCTGCCATTTTCTAAGAGCTCCACACCAGAGATACATACAGACTCTATAAGATGCCATGGTTAAAGGAGACAAGGACCAGTGGTGGTATGACTTCCTTTACTAATAACTGAATATTCTTTTACTTATGCCCCCAGTTAAGGAGCTATTGTTTCTCGAAACCTGCGTGTCCAGACTTCTCTCAGGTCCTTGGTTATCGGCTGTGGAAGCCCATGTCAGTCAGTTTCTCCATGGCTGCCTGTGGAGTCCTCTCCTGATCCCTCAGTGGTTAGTTATGGAGGCTCCTGCCCCCACATGGCTCCTCAGAGCTCCTGCTTCACCGTCTCATCTCTGACTGAAGGTCGAAAGCCCACCCACGTGGCTTCCTCTTTCTCGCTGTCTCATCTCTGACTGAAGGTCGAAAGCCCACCCACGTGGCTTCCTCTTTCTCCCTGACAGTGCCAAGGTATTCTCCACAGACGGGCGAGAGACTTAGCAGAGTTCTTCGCTCCCAGGCTCTGTGCCCAGCCTCGATTTATTCTCGCCATTATCTCTTTTAAATGCCATGGCAGGGCTGCAGCCATGATGGGGGAATTAAGTTTAATTAAGCCAGTTGGCTTCTTCTGAGCTAAGGCTTGTCATCTCTTTTCTGAGATAAAATGTTGGTATCCCCGGTACTTTTCCTCTCCTGGAGACTTTTCTCCGCAAAGTCTGGATGCCAGAGCAAATTGCCCATAGTTCAAAGGTCATTCTCTGAAGCGAGATCACCGTTCAGATTCCCTCACAATTCTTCACGATACTCAGGCAGGCCACTTGTCTTGTTTCTCAGTTTCCCTACCTGGAACCTACACAAGATGGATGCCAGCGATGTTCGTTCTGTTTGCTTATCGGAAAACAGCCAGAGGCCACGGCATCTGACAGGTAACAAGAGGCGTTTGCTTTACGCCAACAGCACCTCACTGTGTGTCCTTTTCGGGAAGGCTCAGTGATGTGTGTGGCCTGGAGATGCCCAGGGGAGTGTGCCCCTCGGGCGAGTGGATTTGAGTTCTAAGTGACAGATGCTCGATTCAGGGAATCGAGCCTGAGCCGAAGGAAGGGATTTATTTGCTTTTGCTTTGTTGGAGCTGTTGAAGAATACACTGTGGGGGTGGAGGGAAGTGACTGGAATCTCAGGTCAGCTGGACTTAGGGACCTGAATGCCACCAGGGTGGCCCAGCCACAGCTGTCACTGTTCCCTGCCAGCGGTGTACTCTCCTCTCTCTCTCTCTCTCTCTCTCTCTCTCTCTCTCTCTCTCTCTCTCTCTCTCTCTCTCTCTCTCTCCAGAGAGGTGGTGGTGGGTAGGGCAGACAAAGGCATGCACTGTGGCTCCTCAGGCATGCACTGTGGCTCCTCAGGCATGCACTGTGGCTCCTCAGGCATGCACTGTGGCTCCTCAGGCATGCGCAGTCTTGCTTGATTGCTAAGTGGGTTAGGCTGACTGGCCAGCAAGCTCCCTGGAATCCTCCTGCCTCTGCCTCCCTAGTGCTAGAATTACAGGTGTATACCACCATGCCTGTAAGTTCTGGATGTTTGCATGTCAAGCGCGTTACTAGCTGAAGCATCTCTCTGTGGCATTCCTGACAAGGGCTCTCTTTGTGAGCTGTGAGTCCATGGTGGGAAGCCTGGAAGGATGCTCCCGAGTCTCTGTTCTGGCTGCTGGCTGAAGTGAAGCTCTCGAGGCGTGACTTCTGGCGGCATCTCTATTCAGGTACCTCCAGGCTCTGGGATAAACTTTTGTGTGTGTCAGCCCCAAGAGCACTCACAGGTCTAACCTAGCCATGCCTCCCTGGCCTAGAGTGTTCCTCACTTTGTGGTCACCTTACCCTGCATATGACAAGATGGAGTGAAGGCTGCCAGCCTCCAGGGGTGGATATTTGGAAATATTCAGAGCCATGTGCTCCCAGAGGATGTGGATTGCACACCCTTAGGATTCAGTTACCCTGACCTGTGGTCTGGTACCTGTTTCCTGGTGAGGAGAGGCCTTTCACCTCCCGGCTCCTAGCCTCAGTTTACCCTCCACTCCTTGTGAGTTCTAAGGAACAGTTGCTGGTTCTTTTAAAGAGAAAAGGATTTGAGCGAACACATTGGTTTCTGTTCTTCCTCTTCGACTTGGGGACTTCCCAAGCCTCTGACCCATTTAATCCATCCTAGCCTCGGCTTCTCTGGCCTAGAATGTCCCTCTCTTTGGTCCAGACTTGCAATCCACTGGGTTGTGACAAGATGAAGCATTGGCTGCAGACAGTTCGCCTTTAAAGGCCTAGCCACCCCTCCCTCTTCTGTAGATCTGACCATTTTCCAGTGCGCTCCTCCCAGACACTAGTGACCTTGATTTCTTCTGCACGGCTCCCTACTTCTTCTGGATAAACTCTTTACTTCTGACCTGGCCACACATAGGACACATCTGATCTCGGAAGATAAGCATGATTGGACCTGGATGGGAGCCGGCCTAGGAATACTTGGGAGTTGTAGGTAGGCTTAGAAGAAGAGAAATCAAGAAACCAAGAAAGCTAGAAAGAAAGCAGGCAGGCAGGCAGGCAAGCAACTCTATACTCACTTCCTTGGTGAGGCCTCCTTCTACTGGGTTGTTCTTAGTGATATGACTGGGGTCTCCCTCTTCTCCCTGAAAGGGCTGTTAGCCCTTTTTTAGAAGTCAAAATCTAAATATCAAAACTCCAGGTTAATAGGCAGTTTACTAAGATTGACTCTGAAAAAAACTGAACATATCTAATAAGTGTAAAATTCCCATCCCGCATGTGTAAGCTGCTGGCCCACTATGCATGTTCAACGTGCTCCGTAATGCAATTAGACATCATTATGCAAAAATAGGACTCAGTGATTTGGGAACAATGAGAGGACAAAGAGTTGGAATCCCTCCTGAATTCTCTAACTGGAAAATTCCTTGTATTTTTTTATAAGACAATGTTCTCCGATGTCTGTGCAGACACACCATTTATCTGTCCCCACCTGGACATGAGGCTCATGCCCCTTGATCAAGTGGTCAGTAAAGGCAGGTGTGAGGGTGTGTGTGTGTATGTGTGTGTGTGTCGGGGGTATGTGTGTGTGTGTGTCGGGGGTATGTGTGTGTATGTATGTGTGTGTGTCAGGGATATATGTGTGTGTGTATGTGTCGGGGGTATGTGTGTGTATGTATGTGTGTGTGTCAGGGATATATGTGTGTGTGTATGTGTCGGGGGTATGTGTGTGTATGTGTGTGTGTCGGGGATATGTGGGGGGGAGTGTGTGTGTGTGTGTGTGGTGTATGTGTGTGTGTGGGTGTATGTGTATGTGTGTGGGGTTATGTGTGTATGTATGTGTGTGTGTGTGTGTGTGTGTGTATGTGGGGTGTATGTGTGTGGGTGTATGTATGTGTGTGTGTGTGTGGGGGGGCTGGACACCTGACCTCAGCTCGGAGGCTTCTTAAGTCCCATAAGTCCAAGTGTGGTTTAAGCTGAAGCCCAGGAGCTGTCACTCTTAGCTCAATTTTATTTATTTGTTTAGTTTTTTTTTTTTCTTTTAGAGACAGGTGTACCCTTGGCTGTCTTGGAACTCCCTCTATAGACCAGGCTGGCCTTGAACTCAGAGACTCATACTACTGCCTAACTTCAGCTTTAATTTTTCAAGATTTACTTTCATGTTCATGAGTGCTTTGCTTGCATGTATGTATATACAGAGGTCAGAAGTGGGCATTGGATCACCTGAAACTGTAGTGGCAGATGTCGTGAGCCACCATGTGGGTGCTGGGAATTAAACCTGCCTTCTCTGCAAGAGCAGTATGTTCTCTTAACCCTTAAGCCATCTCTCCAGCTCCGGCAATTAGCTCAAAAGACACGCCTTGTGTCTGTTACTTGTCCCTCCGCTGTGTCAAAATACCAGACAGAATTAAGGGAGTGTGATGGCTGATCTTGGTTGTCAACTTGGCTGGACCGGAAATCAACTAAAATGCAAACCACTGGGCAGTTCTGTGAGAGACTTTCTTCATTAGATTATTTGAAGCAAGGAAACAAACTCTAAGTGTGGGTGGCGCCCTCTGGTGGCTGCCCAGATAATAGAACATGGAAGAAGGAAACTGCTTTGTGCCTCCTGGCCCTCACTCTAGCTTGCAAGCTCACCTACTCTGTAACCGCTGCCTTCCTTTGCTGTTACACAACCAACTTCTTTGGGTTTCCAGCATAGGCTGAAGACTGGCAGCTCTCCAGGAATCTTTCAGGGCTAACACCATATTGGAACCACTGAGCTATCCAGCCTCGTGAGCTGGGCAGCTCTCAGGTTCTCTGCCCCGCCGTTGGGAGATAGCCGTTGTTCTAAGACCTGGAGCATATTGTGAGAGCTAAATTAGTAAATCTCCCTTCAATACATACATATTTACTCTATTAATTCTGATCCTTTAGAGAACTCTGGCCAACCACACAGGAAGAAAGGCTTTCTCTTGGCTTATAGTTCTTTGGGACACAGTGTGGCAGCAGACACAAGAGGCAGCTAGTCACGTTGCAGCCACACTCACAACTCAGAGAGCAATGAATGGTGTCTTCTGCTCGCTTTCTCCTTTTCATTCAGTCCAGGACCTTAGCCCGTAGAGCAGTGCTACCTGTGGGCAGGGCCTTCCCACTCCCCACAAATATTATCCCCTAGGGATACCCAGAGATTTACTTCCATGGTGAGCCATCAAGGTTAACTATCACACTCCTTAGCTGTAGAGGGTGGGCAGCCCTGTTCCCAGACCCCAGGAGCAGGCTTATGCCTGGTCTAAAGCAGGGGCTTTTGTGTGTGTGTGTGTCTGTCTGTCTGTCAGTCTGTGTGCAGACTGTGGACGAACATCAACTGATTGTCAGGGGTCCAGAGTCCAGGTAGAAAAGCATCCTTGCTTATAGAGTAAATACTTTATCTCAGGCATATGCATCGGGCTGTCTAGATTCTCATGTTCTACAGCCATAGGCAGAGCATACTTGATAAAAAGCCAATCTCAGCACTCAGGAGTCTGAGGCAGGAGGATCATGAGTCTGAATCCAGCCTGGACTGCATAACAAGGCTTTTTGTCATTGTTGTTGAAAAGTTAAAGTTAGCATACACAATGATGGGTATTGTTTTGGCTTAAAACCAAAACCAAAACCAAAACCAGGATCTCACTAAAATGTCCTCCTTGGTCTACACAATGTAGACCAGGCTGGCCTCGAACTTGCAGAGATACATCTGCCTCTGCATCCTGAGTGCTAGGATTAAAAGTGTGTACCACCATACCCAGCTATTATAGCTATTATTTATACATATATGTTCATTGTGCTTGGTCCTCGTTCCTCGAACCTGCCCAGAGGTTCACGTTACTCCTCCCTAACAGTCCCCGCCCCTTCCTGTCATGTATGTCCCATCACTTCCTGTTTTCCTCTCTCCAACACTTAAAAATTCTTCCTTTCCTTCTATGGTCCCATGGTCTCTTTTCTACTTTCATGGTCTATACACACACACACACACACACACACACACACACACACACACACAAAGAGAGAGAGAGAGAGAGAGAGAGAGAGAGAGAGAGAGAGAGAGAGGAAGAGAGTACTCAGGGCTGGGCAGATGGATCAGCCCTTAAGAGCACTCTTCCCAGCACCAACATAGGGGGATTCATAGTTGCCTGTAACTCCAACACTATCTTCTGACCTCTGTGAGCACTGGCACCCAAATGCACATCCCACCTCGACAAACACACATATAATAAAAATTAAATCAAATAAATAAATGAATAATAAATCTTAATAGAATAAAGTAAAAACCTGGCAGTTGTTTTTCTGAGTATGGCAGACAAGCCTGGGTCTTTTCAGAAAACAAAGACAAAGGGAGGTGAAGAAGGAAGAGGAGGAGGAGAAAGAGGGGGGGGGGAGAAGGAGCAGGAGGAGGAGCAAAAGGAGGAGGGGCTGGAGGAAGAGGAGGAAGAGGAAGAGGAGGAGGAGGAGAGGGAGGAGGAAAAAGTTCTGAGAACTCACCTGCAATGAATACACCCTTTTCCTTGTGATTGCTGTCTAGGTGGTTCCGCTGTCTATCTCCTCCCATTGTCTGACTTGTAGGACGTGGTTTCAGGTGTAGAGTAGGCTGTGCCTGGGTTGTTTGCAGGTACCGTGCCACTTCACGTACGAGACGGTGCGTCCTTGATCTGGGTGCCTGAAAAGCTTCTGGAAGCCATCTGCAGGAGTGCTGAGGGACATCTGTACAGGTGACTGTGCTTGGGGACCTTGCAGATGCTATTGTGAGTAAACCACAGATGGACTTCAGCCCTCCGAAGCTGAGAGCACTTCCCTGTGGGTTCTGTGGATCTCAGACAGCGCCTGTTAAATGCACAGTGCTTAGAACGAGGGCATTGTGGGATTGAGGTTGACACCTTTCAAGTCTGGGAAGCAATTCACACCTGGCCTGGCCTCCTTTCCTCCAGGGGGAGGGGTCAAGGCTGCCAGCCCTCCGGAGTCTTGTGTTTCCAGGGAACGGCTTTGGCAGACAGAAGAGCAGACAGGGCCAGAGGAGAGGTGGGAATCTCATTATCCAGGTTGCCAATAAGTGAGTCCCCCTGTCTCTGAGAGGTGAGGCCCTAGGGAAGGCAGGAAAGAGCAGTTCTACTCCAGACTACATTTCTACACGCAGGTAACCATGCTTCCTTTGTCCCACCCCACCTTATGCTATGTCTTACGCTATATCTGCTCTTTTTCCTGATCTGATTTTTCTAAGCAGACCCAAGTGCACTGTCCTAGCCAAGAATGGCACCTGGAGAGTGACAGATGAGGGACATCTGGCATTGCTAAGTCACAGCTGCCTGCTGGGAAATGCCCCTCCCCCCCATTCCTGGCTGTTGTCTTCCCTGACACCCCCACATCCCCATGTGGAATCAACTGACACCTGTTTCTGACAATGAACCAGATAAGAGATTGTGAGATGAATTTTGCAAGCGGCAACTTTTCTGAAAATTCTACCCTGGAGACTTAAATATGGATAATAATCTTTCCCTTATTTCTGCCCTCACCGCTAATCACAGCACGATACGCTTAGCAGTGCATGCTCAGAGAACCATAGTCAGACTTCAGATTTTAGAACTGGTGATGGTGGGGAGATGCCTGTATGAAAGGAGGATTCTGGGGCATTTGGAATGACACCGACTTCCCCTAGGTACAGGGGAAGACAGGGAACTCTGTGACCTGGCTTCTGGAGTTCACCCCTCCCAATGTGATCTTTCAAGAATCAGTTAACTTCTTGGCCTGGGGACTGGGATTAGATGATGGCTCTCACAGCTGTGGTTTCTGCACGGGGACAAGCAAACAGTCACAGCCTCTAATTTTGGCTTCCTGGAGACTCACTCTTAGAAGGGTAGGGTGTGATGTTAAATAATACCCCATCTCTCAATGATGATGAAGTCATTGCTTTCTTGGGGCCATTCATTCACTCTTTCTGGCTAACAGAAGCCTTGGTCTATCCCACTCCTCTACCTCAAACATCGCAGTCCCGCTAGCTGATTGCCCCTTTGGGACAACGATGGGAAAGGCTAGGTTCCAGAGAGTGCCACCCTGCAATTTGGCATGTCACCCATTTTTCTGGATGTTTTGTATGATGCTTATCAGAGATGACAAAAGATTCTTCTTCTTCTTCTTCTTCTTCTTCTTCTTCTTCTTCTTCTTCTTCTTCTTCTTCTTCTTCTTCTTCTTCTTCACATTTTCTACGTGTAGTGTGTGTGTGTGTGTGTGTGTGTGTGTGTGTGTATGTGTGATTCAGGACTATCCTCTGAACCAAACGGCCTCATCTTTATCAGATCAGTTGTGCTTAGATACAAAAGATCATGGTGGCAGGGCTTTGTGGACTGCTGACTTTTCCTTAGAGGAAAGTCGTGGGACCCTCATCCAGACATTCCTCTGAACCAGGTCTGCCCTATTTGCAAAGAGCCTCAGGGCCTTCGGAAGGGCTACCGTATACAGTATATACAGTCTATCTACATGCCATAGGGGGGGCATCATTCATGCTAAGTTAAGACCTTCCAGAATGGTTGCTTTAAGGCCACCCATGTTCCTGACCTCTCACCCACATCTCTGTAAGTGTGCATAATATGCTCATTGCGTCTCCAGACTGAAGTGTGGTGGAATCTTACCTCCAATTAGTACTTTGGCTTGTCACTGGGACCCTAAAAGGAGGGGTAGATACTTTACACTATCCCCTAGAGAAAGAATTCTAGTAACAAAGTGTGTTGGCTGGGGCATTTCACCCTATACCCATGCAAGTCAGGAGCCAGCTCCCAGGAATCGGTTCTCTCCTTCTAAAGGGTCAGTTCCCAGAATCAAATTTAGATTCAGGCTTGGAAGCAAGTCTCTTTACCTGATGAATCATATCATATCACTAGCAGATTTTTCTTTCAAGTGAAATGTATTTAAGCAATTTGTTTGTACAGAAACGTTAATTTAAAAATGGCGCTTCTATGCTGCAAGAAAATATGGCATCTATTTGATACATGGACACACAATTTACCTTCTGGAACCACAGATTCCTGCCTCAGACTGACACCTCAGACTAAAGCCATCAGAGAGGACAACTGTGTCTTTACTTAACATGTAGACAGTTCTCCTTGTCAGTATCCCCTGATGATACAGTGTAACAGCCATTTGCATAGTATTTACAGCGTACTAGATGTTAGTAACCTAGCAATGAATAGAGACCATTAAAGGATGTATGTAGGTTATATGCAAATACGACCCCGTTTTGCATAAGGGATTTGAGCATCTGGCTCTTGGCACCCAAGAGAGCACTACCATCAGTTGCATCCCAACCCTGAGGGAGCATTCACGTGTAGTTGGAGATTTTTATTTATTAACAGCATGTACGCTTGGTTTCGCTCTTTGTTCTTTGTAGCTTAAGAACACTTAGCACACCACTCTAAATGCTAGAGCGGTCTTGAAAATCCATAGATATAATATTTTGTTAATGCTTTGAGAGTTTCACACAATGCAATTGGATCGTATTTACCTCACACCACTCCCCCTAACTTCTCCTGGACTCACCAACCTATCCCCCAACACCTCCCAACTTCCTCTTCTTTAATTACTATTGTCACATATATACAGACATAACGATACATCAATGCCACCTGCTCAGTCCGCTTAGACTCTTTGTATATGTTTTTGATGGATGACCACTTGGTGTCTGATAATCCACAGGGGTCTCGTCTCTACGGAGGACTGATTCCTCCTTTCTTAGCAGTCACTGACTGCCAGTAGCTCTTCATCTAGGGGCGAGGCTTTGTGAGATATCCCTCACACATGTAAGTGTGTCAACCATTACAATTGTTCAGGTTTCGTTTAGGCAGCCATGTTGTTGAAATCTCAGGGGTTGCAGCTTCCTTGTCCCATACAGAAGACAACTTTGCAGTAGATGTCCCTGTCTCCTCCCCTGCTTCCGTAAGATTCCCTGAGCCTCCGGAGTTGTGTATTGAGGCTGGGCAACCTGAAGTCACTTGCTCTCTGCATTTTGAGCATTGTGCCTTCCTGTAATGGTTTCTGTCTGCTGCAAGAAGAGGCTTTTCTGCTGTGTGAGTGAGAGCCACTCTCCCCTGTGGTCGTAAGGATCAGTGGTTAGCAAGCAGTTAGGAGGTCCACTGGTTTAGGGGAGAGGCAGTAGTATGTCCTCTAGGTTTCATGGCCTCGTTAGCCATGAGCAGTTGGCTTAGGTTTACAGTGCCAGACATAAATTCCTTCCTCTCACAAGGGAGTCCACGTTGCTGAAGATACCACACGTTTTGGATACAGGACTGTGTTGGAACAGGCTCGGAAGCCTTCTGCCTGAGGACTGTCTTTCAATAGTATTGGAAGGTGCCACGCAAGCTGCCCAAAGACAAAAAGCAATCAATAGCCCTATACCTACCTATCTGTGATGATTACAAACCACAATGATCGGCACAGCAAGGTACCCACAAATGTGCAATACTGGTATTTATATTTGGGGGTTAACCAACTGATAAGGTGCTGATCTATCTATCTATCTATCTATCTATCTATCTATCTATCTATCTATCTATCTATCTATCATCTACCTATTTATCATCCATCCATCATCTATCTATTTGTCTATCTATCTATCTATCTATCTATCTATCTATCTATCTATCTATCTATCTATCATCTATCATCTTTTTTTTTGAGATGGGCAAAGTTGTAGACAAAGTTGGCCTTGAACTCCTGATTGCTCTCCCCACCCCAAGTTCTAGCATTAAAGGGTGCATCACCATGCCTATTCTGGGTGTGTCTTTTTCTTTTTTTAGAGGAATCCTGTGCCTCCTGTATTTTGTGGCTGTTGAATGTACCCAAGTTCTGAATCTCTGTTGGCTTAGTTCCATGCAGTTGCTACATCTGGCCACTAGATGGAGCGTCTCCCTTTGCTTCTGAGCAGGCTGCTGGCACTTTTTCCTACACATTATGTCACCATTTTCTGGACTTAATCAAACCTTTATTGTTGATAGGTCCCCAACATTCGGGTCTCAACCTAAATGTCGCTTCCTCAGAGAGACTTTTCCTGGTTCTCCTGATCCGAGTTTATCTCTGTGACTGACGACACTATGGCAGGTGTGTAATATTGGCTCAGAGCCCCAAGCTCCCTACAAGGGACAATCAAAGATTCTGGTCCACAGTAGGGACTCATAAGAATGCACTGATCATGGGGACAGGAAGATCTTTTAGTGACAGTGCAGATTCAGAGTCAGGTGAAGGTGCTCACATCTGACTTCAAGCATTTCTCAGCCTCCTCTCTTCCCCACCAGCCAGGTGGGCTGAGGTAAGTAATATGGAATGTCCAAGATTCTGTCTTCTTAAGCATGCAATGGGGAAAATGGTCACTATTCTGTCAGGTCATCTGTGTGTATGTATGTGCGTATGAATTCAAGTGTGTGTGTGTGTGTGTGTGTGTGTGTGTGTGTGTGTATGTGTTTATGTGTGTTTGCATGTGCGAATGTGTGTGGGCAATTGTCTGTATGAGCGTGTGTGTATGTATGAGTGTGTGCATGTGTGTGAGTGAGCAGATGTGTGTGGTCACACTGTGTGTATGTATGTATGAGTGAATGTGTGTAGGCACATGTCTATGAGTGTGCGTGTATATGCTGAGTGTGTATAAGTGTGCAGGTGCGAGTGAGCAGATGTGTGTGAAGCGGATTCTGTGTCCTTTCATGGCTCCCTCTGCACCTCAGCCCCTGAGGTGGAATCTCTTAATTACTGAACCCAGTGCTCACCAATATGACTCATCTAGCTAATTAGTTTGCTCCTGGAATCTTTTGTTTCTGCCTTCCAAGGACTGGGATTACAAGCAGGCCTCCATGCCTACCCAACATTCATATGTGTGCCAGGGAACTGGAATGCCAGTCCTCACACTTGGAGACAAACACTTTAGTTCATCTGCCCTATGCCAGTTTTGCCTCACTCGCCTGGAACTCACTGTTTCAGTGATGTTGGCTGTACACCGAGACCGCAGCTCTGCTTGTCTCTACTTCTCCAGCACAGGGATTGCAGGCACATAGCACTCTGCCAGCTTTCTTCCTCCTCTTCCTCCTCCTCCTCCTTTAAACTCAGGCCTTCATGCTTGCAATGGATGCTACTATAGCCCCCCTCTGGTCATTCTGAACATTTACTGTGCCACAAGAGTACTTAGAGTACTTACACAGAGTACCCAGTGCAACACCTGTCACGTGACGGCACTCAGGCAGCACGAGTGGCTTCCCAACCTTTCTGGACAATAAGTTGAAACAAACACAGAATGCACACACTAAAAACTTGACCTAGCGCTGGAGAGATGGCTCAGTGGTTCAGAGCACAAGCTGCTCTTCCAGAGGACCTGGGTTCAATTCCCAGCGCCCACATGGAGGCTCCTAACTGCCTGAACTCCAGTTTTAGGGAATCCATTGCTGCCTTCTTGCCTCTATGGGCACCAGGCATGCAATTGGTGCATAGACATACATGTTGGCAAAACACCCCACACAGTAAATAAATAAATAAACAAATAAATAAATAAATAACGTTTTTTTTTCCTGTTGAGAACCCCACTGAGTATCCAGACATAGATTATTGACTTAGAACACCTGGGCACAGGCAAGACAGACATCTGTCTGTATGAATATGGAAAAGCTATGGTTTGAACATTTCTATGGAAAAATGACTCTCTGAAACGCCCTTTACCCGCACTGAAAAAAATACTGAGTAATGTGTACCGCTGTTATTTATAGACACGGCCTCACCCCAGAACCTTTGTATGACCTGTCCCCCAGAAGGAAATTGCCCAAGTCCTTTGCTGAGGCACTCACTCATTCCTCAGAGTTGCTTGGGAATGCCTCTTCTTCAGGGAAGCCCTCCCAGATTACAGAGCCCTCCTCTTACCAGTATCTTGCAAGCTTCCTTGCACATCAGTTCCATTTTATTTATGTGATGGTGTGCATTCCTGCTTGTCTGTAGGTGTACTGCTTGTGTGCAGGCAAAACTCAGGAGGTCAGAAGAGGGTGTTAGAAGCTCTGGAACTGAAGTACAGGCAGTCGTAAGTTGCTCAGTGTGGGAATCCTGCAAGAGCAGTATACTGTACCCACTTTTAACCTCTGAGTCATCTCTCACATCCCTTGCTCGTTTCTATTTACCTTCTATATGGCTTCCCCATCATTTATCGACTGAGAATTCATTAAGAGACAATGGCTGCAAGATGAAGCCACAGTCAGAGAATCCAGAGCAGAGAGATAGCTGTGCCGAAGCAGCAGGCTAGGTACGCTCTGCCCAGAATATGCCAGAACCTGCTAGAAGAGCATCTGTACTCCGTGCGTTTCCATGCCAACCAGCTGAGCTCTGGCAGAGGGGTACTTGTTTCCCTAAATGACCCCCCAGGTCAACTGCAGATGGATCTCTGCTGAGCTAGAAAACCTGTTTTGAAGTTGAGGAGTACAAATCCATTGAGCTGTTTAGAAGTATATCCTGGGAGGAGGATCTGTCTGGGGAGTGAGTGGCATATACTTCCAGATCTGGGGCTGAGGACGGACAATGAGAAAGCCTGCAGCAGACCCAGCCTCCCCGCCACTGTCTCAGAAGCCCCAGGTTGATCCAGAGGCTGGAGACATGGCTTCTGCCTCTGTGACCACCCTTCTCTGACCCTCGCTCATTTAGAGTTCATTGATGGTGAAAGTTTTTGAAGGTGGTTGTTAGAGCACTGGTATTGTTTCTTTTCCAGCGCTGGAGGGGATAGAATTTTGCAACAATGTATCATGTTCTCTGGCCAACTAAGAGCCTCTGTGCAGGTTTTTGGCTTAATGGTGACAGCTGGATCTTCCCAGCAGGGGGTACCTGCCCTGCTCTAAGAAGCTTGGCAGTGTGGGCTCCTGCCTGTGTATATGTGCTTCCATGTGTGTGTGCTTGCCTGTGTGTATGTGTGTTCCTGCTATTTTCTTTCTTTATGTGGTATCTCCAGTCATCCTAAGCAAAAGATACAAGCATGGTTTGTCAGTAGGATATTTTGTTTTAGCCGATTTGGAAGTGGGGTCTCATATAGATCAAGCTGGCCTCAAACTTGCCATATTAGTTAAGGTTGACCTTGAAACTTGTTCCTCCCTCTGACTCCTGAGTGCTGGGATTTATAGACATAGACCACTGCATCTGGTTTATGTCCCTGGGGACTGAACCCAGAACCTCCTGTTTGGGAGGCAATTCATCTCTCAACTGAGCTACAACCCAGCCCTCTAGGATGTTAAGAAAAATAAATTATTTATTTTGTGTGTGCATGTCTGTGGGCAGACAAGTATCGTGGTACATCTGAGGAGGTCAGAAGATGGCTATGTGGGTTCTAATAATTACACTTTGATTTTCAGGCTCAATGTCAATGTGCTTTAGCAGCCGAACCATCCTGCTGACCCACAGAGAGTTTTTAATTGTTTGAGGGAAACACGGAAGTGTCTGCCAGATTTCCATGATTAAACTATTTCTTGGGTGTGGCCATTTAAGGCTTGGTATGGCTCTCTCCAGAACTTGGCACAGATGTGGTCCAGGGCAGACTGTCTTAGTCATTGTCTATTGCTGTGAAGAGACACCACTGACCACAGCAACTCTTATAAAGGAACATGTTTCATTGGGGGCTGACTTACAGTTTAGAGATTTAGTCCATTGTCTAATGGCAGCATGCAGGCAGACCTGGTGCTGGAGAGTAGCTGGAGAGTTCTACTTTTGGAATTGCAGGCAGGAGGCAGAGAGAGAGAGAGAGAGAGAGAGAGAGAGAGAGAGAGAGAGATCAGGTGTGGCTTGAGCATTTGAAACCCCAAAGCCCAGTGACACACTTCTCCCAACAAAGCCATGCCTCCTAATTCTATGTAGCCACTCCCTGATGACTAAGCATTCACACATACGGCCCTATGGGGACCATCCTTATCCACACCACCACAGGGACCTTCATGTCCTTGGGCACAGGGAACACAGAAGATTCAGAAAGAATGATATGGATATTGAAACCTCTACTTGGTTTGGGTCAAAAATGAAGAGAAGATCAAGAACAGCTTCTGTGGCAGGGCTGGAGGAACAAGGTCACCAGTGGGTACTGTTGCCCACCCACAGGGGAATGGAACATCCACCCCACAGGACAAGCGCAACTCCAGAATGGAATGGGAACTGAACTCCATAAATGATTGCCTAATAACTACAACCTCTAGGTGTGTCTTTGGGCTTAGGGATGATGTGGGGGGAAAATCACTAAGGCACTAAAGGTGCCATTTGCCATTGGGTTTTGTTGCCTCTAGTATAGAAACAAGATCTGTGTTTGGAATTGGGAACTTTTTCTTTTTTTTTCTGGTTTTTCGAGACAGGGTTTCTCTGTGTAGCTCTGGCTGTCCTGGAACTCACTTTGTAGACCAGGCTGGCCTCAAACCCAGAAATCCGCCTGCCTCTGCCTCCCAAGTGCTGGGATTACAGGTGTGTGCCACCATCACCACATGGCTGGAATTGGGAACTTTTATGGGAGGTTCAGACTGTCTCGAGATAAGATGGGATGGATACACTGGGAATTAAGCTTGGTCCTAGGCCTTTGCTTGACAGAGGTCTCTTGGCTCCTCTAGGCTGCCATAAATGCCAAACACAGTCGGTGGGTGTCTATGGATGAGACAAGGCTATTGAAATGACCACATCTTCTGCATTTTCAAGAGTAGACTTGCCTTATTCCAATGCTTGACTGTGAAGGGAATCCTCTTGGCACCACCCCAGGCCAAGGACAGATGAAGGGAAAAGGGGATGACAAACTGGCCACTAGAGGGCAGAGTGGTTACTTCTTTTCCTTATCGACCTGGGAAAGCTTTTGAATTTGGGGAGAAGAAATCGTTCTTGGATGGTACCCGTTCTGTGTTGAATATGCACCTGCATTATGTGATAAGGAATAAATGCAGAGTATTGGCTTCAGATCCCAAAAATCAATTTCCAAAGTGCCTGTGCACATTGGCTAGCCATGTACTTATCACGTATGTGTAGGTGTACATGTGTGTGGTCATGTGTGTGCCAATGGTGGACATGTGGAGGACCCACCAGAGTCCATTCTTTCTTTTCACCACATGTGTCCCAGGGATCAATCATGGGTTGTCAGGCTTGGCAGCAAGCCGCTTACCTGCTAAGTCATCCTGCCAGGCTCGACATTTTCTTAACAAACTAAATGGACGAGAAGGCAGGCTGTCCACATCAAGGTAAAGTCACAGCCCCCAGCATTGGGTGCTGGAGTCTGAAATCACACAGCGGGCTGGGGAGATAGTTCCATGGGTCAAGTAATTGCATTGCTGAATAAGCATGGAGACCTGAGTTCAAATCCTCTGCCCTCACATAAAAGCCAAGTGCAGCACTGAGCATCTGTTACCCCAGTGCTGGGACACTCAGATACAGGAGGATCTCTGGGGCTCCATCTCTCAGTGAGGCTAGCTAAAGCGGTAAGTCAATTTCAGTAAGGCTGTTCAGAATATAAGGTAGAGAGGAACTGGGGGGGGGGCATCTGATGCTGACCTCTGAGTGGAGCCCACATGTGCATACATGTGCATATCACACACACACACACATACACACACACACACACACACACACACACACACACAGGGGGGGACAGAAGAGGGAGGGAAGGAGAGGGGGAGGAGGAGAGGGAAGGGGAAAGGAGGAGAGGGGGAGGGAGGAGAGAGAGAGAGAGAGAGAGAGAGAGAGAGAGAGAGAGAGAGGTTCTACAGAGGGCTTGACCAGGATGATGAGTTGTCTTTGAACCCCAGCACCTGCAGAAGGTGTGACTATTCAGTTTGTAGCCTTCTGTGAGAACTGGAGATAGCCCTTGAGTGTGAAGTTGCTAACCTTACGGTTGTTCTTTTTATAGCACCAAAGATTAAAACCAGGGCCTTGAGGCAAGAGATGTACCACCGAGAAACACTGCCCACCTACAAAGGCAGTTGATTTTCAGTCAGAGCAAAATCAGGAGACCAAAGTGCCTTGAGGTAGAGAAAGAACATCAGGTATTGGAGGCACCTGACCGCAGCCATACCTGCATGAACAGGTCAGTGGGATACTGGGGACACCAATCACAGGCTGCTTGGGACACAGGCCTAGGGGACATCACAAGACATGTGGGGTCTATAGAGATTGAGCTATGGCTGTTGAAGTGTGATGTGTAAAGGGAGCACCATTCACCAAGGGGAGCATCATCCACTCAGGAAGCACCATCCACCCAGGGGAGCACCATCCACTCAGGGGAGCACTATCCACTCTGGGGAGTACATCCGCTCAGGGGATCATCTTCCACTCAGGGGAGCATCATCCACTCAGAGGAGCACCATCCACTCAGAGGAGCACCATCCACAAAGGGAACAACATCCACGCAGCCTCTTTAACCTCTCTTTCCCTGCCTTTATCTTTCTAGGGACCCCTTAAGAATATCCCAGGACACCCAGAGTCCCTGTGGCAAAATTGAGCTGGTCACATATCCATAACCTATGACCTTTTAGCTGTGTGACGTTTGATTTCTCACTCAGTCCTTCTGTGAGACAAAAGACAACAGTGTGCATAGTTAGGCTAATCATGGGCACAGGGGGGCTGTCTAGTGCCTGGCTCTTCAGCCCAGCCATGCAGCCCATATGAAGGCTATCATCAGCTTTGTCTGTGTTCCTTGTCATCTCTGTGGTCAGAAGACAGTCAGAAGGACAAGGGGACACACAGAAATGAAAGATGCTGTCTGTGGTCCATTCCTGCGGCTACCAGCAAGTGCAGGAGGCTGGGCAAGCAAACCTGCTGATCTCATGAGCAGTCCCACGGCTCTAGTGACCATGTGCTGCAGGTGGGGTTCCTCGGGAAGCAAATGATGGGAACAAAATGCCAAGCTGACAGGCCTTGGGACAGTGTCCTGGAGCTCAGCCCTTGAAAACGGAAAGGGGGAGCCTAGCTGTAGTACCGACTCTACCCCTAGGGGGCGCTATAGGCCGGTGGACCTTAGTGTTACTGTGCATTGCTCTGATTTCAGTGCCTTTGTATTCCCAAGCTGTCTGCCATTGGATGTAGGCTGTCCAGGGAGGACTGAGGTTCACAAAGGGAGGAGTTGCTGGCTGAGGGTTATCTACTGACAGCAGTCCCAGCAGCCAGCTAGAAGTTGGGTTGCCAAAACCCTCAGTGAGGGGGTTTCCTGGTATGACTTGTGTCCACCAAACCGTGACAATCATTAGCATCTTCACCATGGACTCGCTGCTTGACTGTGGACATCCTAGGGGGCCAAGGGTGAGCTTGACAGCTCTTGTCTTCACTCCTGGCCCCAGCTGAGAGCGGGGACTTGGGAAGATTCTCCTAAGTGGCTACATGGCCAGTGGACAAGCGGCCACCTTTGATGTATATCCTCTGAGTAACAAGTTACGTTTGTAGTATCTAATCTAGAGGCACGGAAGGAAGGTGGAGGGTTAGATCACTGACCAGCTGAGGCAGAGGGAGGAGCAGGCTATTGCTGTGAGGACCCCATGAGCTATCCTGAGCCGCCTGCTGGGGTATGTGTTACTGAAATTACTTCTTCTTGACCCTCCCATCTCCTGGCCTGGACTTCCTGTTCTGACTCCAGCTTGCCAGGAAGCCAACTTATGCTTGAGACCTGTCCCCCACCGCACCTGCTCCAGTTCTCCTACAGATGGCTGCCTCACGCAGGCTGGGGCGGGGGTGGGAGTGTACCGGTAGGATGGGGTTGTGTGTGTGGGGTGCAGGTCAGGATGAGCAGGAGGCAGAGAGATCCCTAGAGCAGCCGTGGTGTCACAGGCAGGTATAGGTTGGGAACCAATAATCTGAAAGTAAACAACAACAACAACAACAACAACAACAACACCCTGAGGTGCTCCAAATAGTGACACCTTTGAAGATGATAGAAAACTCCATACCCGACCTTATGTGGCAGTGCCCAGTTGAAACTGGTTTCTTCACTACCACAAGGGTGATAAAATGTCACAGGTGACGTCTGGATGTGGCGCTAGCAGGCTTCCAACAATGCTCCACACAGGACCAAGGCCTTTACGTGACATCCACTGCGTTCTTGGCTGATCTTCGATTGTGGTGTAAAAATATCGCTGCAAATGGCAATAAGGTTTTATAGGTCACAGCGATAAGAAAAAGTGTTTACATTCTTCTATAGCCCAGGAAGCCAAGCTACTGGGGAAGTAGGACTGTGCGAGTGGAGAGCCTTTAATTTTTTTTTTTTTTTCCGAGACAGGGTTTCTCTGTGTAGCCCTGGATATCCTGGAACTCACTCTGTAGACCAGGCAGGCTTTGAACTCAGAAATCTGCCTGCCTCTGCCTCCCAAGTGCTGGGATTAAAGGACTTTGCCACCACTGGCTGGCTTAAAATATTTTTTCTAACTAACTAATTAATTAACTGTGTGTGTGGTGGGGCGAGGAGTCGGGGTGTATGCTGTAGCATACTTGTGGTTGTTGAGAACAACTTGTGGGAATTGCTTCTCTCCTACCACGTGGGCCTCGAGTTTGGTGGTGGGTACTTTTACCCCGAGGCATCTCACTGGCAGGAATGTGGAGCCATTCAGAGGTATGATTGACTGCTAGGCGTGGCCTAAGGAACAGAAGGGCACCCCTGTGAGATCTGGGTTGAGAGCAGGGAGCTGAAGTTGGTGGAAAATTTATGAGAGCCCCAAATCTCAAGAAAACTACCTTCAGGCTATGGGCGTAAGATTATATCTAAGGCATAAATGGATTTTGTGTTTAGTTCTGGATCTCATCCCTGAGGTGTCAAGTTATGGACATGTGAATATTCCAAAATCTAAAATTAAATCTGAGATGCCAAACACTTCTGTCCCTGAGCGGTTCCGAGAAGAGATATCAGACTGTCCATTGATTGGAGAGCTTTCTCCAGGGGAGGAGTTTGAGGGACGCCAGCCAGAGGCCTGTGTGGAGCATCAGGGACAAAGTGCAAAGCGCAAAGGTCAGTCAAACCCAGGCCTCCGTATCTCTGAGTTGAGAGATTGAGTCAAATAGCTTCTCTTGGACTCCATGTGCATGTGGGTTGAATTGATACATTTAGTAGGTGTTGAAGACATTGTATTATCCTCCATCCTGTTTCCCAAGGAGACGGGGGTTTCTGGGAGTTGGCTTTGGGAAGAAGGAAGGTCCAAGGAACAGGGAAGACGACAGCCCTGTATTTAGGGGGTGAGCAAAATGCACAGAAAGCTGCAGATTGAGCTACTGTACGGGGATAATTACGGCTGCTATTTTTGCGCGTTTGTTTAACAATGTGAATTTGGCGACAGCCTGGTATTATAACATCTCTCCCACACAGAAGTGGCTTTAGTTCCCAGTCACCAGATTCCATTTGCATTTTCTCTGTAGGGTTTGGAGTAGGGAAGCTGGTGACTCACAGCTGCCGTGACTCCAGGATGGGCTCTTCTCCCTGTGAGAATGGGGCTGGGGGTGAGGGAGGGGGCTAGCTCATGGCAATGTCATCCTGTGACAGGGAGACCTGACCTAGTCCCAGCCTCCTTCTGAGTGGCCTTCTAGCCTCGAGGTGTGCCTCTTCTCTCTTGGCTTGATTGATTATTCTTCAGTCATTCCTCCAGAGCAGACTTTTGGAGAACTTGGGAAGTGGTTGTTTAATGTCCCTGGAGCACAGGGCCAGAAAGAACAGCATGGATATTCATGAATTGAAGACAAGGTTGAAGAATGGCTTCTGGGGAGAGCCAGCAAAATGTCACTACTAGACTTTGCTGGACCCAGCTCGAGTGCCTCTCTAACTGGGAACCTCACATGTTCAAATGTGGGTACAGAACAGCTTGGGGACCAAGACAGAGAAACCCGAGTTTAGACAGGAGCTTCTCAGACAGTAGTGTCCCACCTCAGAAACAAAGGAAGAATGATATTGGAACATCCCCATTTAAAAATCACTACAGAATAAAACTGGACTCTGCGTGTTAACCGTAGATAAATATATCACAGAGCCCATGAAAAAGTATTAGTACTTGGATCTGTGTCCAAGTATGTGTCTAGAAGTCACCTGCTAATTCACAGGAGGTAGAAGGAACAGAAAATCCAAATCACCAGCAGCATGAGGACCTAGCCGTAAAGCTCCAAGCTGTGGGGCACTCTGCAGACAGACAGACAGACAGACAGACAGACAGACAGACAGACAGACAGACAGAGGGTAAAGAGGACAAGGCCAGTGACAAGAAGAAATGCAAGAAGCAGGGCCAGGTATGGTAATGGGAGATTCAGCCACAAATGCATATTTTAAATCACAGGGGAAGTTAAACATTAGCATGGATATTTGGTGAATTATCCACATTATTATAACATGATTTCATTAAAACATAAAGTCACATGATTATCATGCATAAAGCCAGTCATTTCCAGCACTGTCCCCCAAAATATTTTTCACTGTTTTTCCATGTATTGTGGGCATTGTGAGGTGGAAGGAACCCACGTTTCTTATAGATACACAATGAACTAGTCGCAAGGGAAATGACCTGATTTTAAAGATTTGCTTCTAAACAATCTGGAGTTGAACATGGTTGGTCCTCGTTGAGGCTGAGTGAGGGACAGGAGCGATCACTGCACTGCCTTTGTTACCAGTTAACTTTTGTAGCATATGTGTAGCATATATGTGTATGCTTGTGTGCATGTGTGTGTGCAGGTCTGTGTGTACATGTGTGCGTACAGGTTTGTGTGTACATGTGTGCGTACAGGTTTGTGTGTACATGTGTGTGTACAGGTTTATGTGTATGTGTGTGACTACATGTGGAGGTCAGAGTTTGACACTGGGTATCTTCTTCCATATATTTTGAGACAGGATCTCTTGCTGAGCCCAGTGCTCACTGATTGGCTAGGCTGGCTGACCAGAGAGCTCCAAGGAGTCTCCTGTGTCTGGCCTGCTCTACCCAGCATTAAAGTTATTGAGATATACCACTGTGCCTGGCTTCTGTCTCAAGTGCCAGGAATCTGAACTGAGGTCCCCATGCTTGTGTGGCAGGCACATGATTGAACTAGCTACCTCAATTGCCCCCCTCTTGTATTTTTGAGCAGAGTTTGGGGGTTTCATAGCAAACATCACTTTTAAAACAAGGATTTCTCATATACTTTAGGCTTTGGTGTCACACCAATCTAGCCTTCAGTCCTCGGGCTCTGGGGACCAGCTAAAGGATGCTCAATTTCATATTGTCCCTTACCACCCCATCCACACTGTCTTTCTTTCCTGTCTCTGGGCCACAGGATTTGCATCACAGGTCTTCTATGGTGAGCTACCAGCTCTCTGAAGGATGGAGGATTATGACTACTTCTTGATAAAGCAAATCGCTTAACTCCCCAGTGTCCTCCACTATAAGATAGGTAGAATAATGCTTCCTTTATGTGGTTGTTGCAGGTATAGGATGCAACCTATTGGATTGACACAGAGAGAATGCTAGGCAAGGCTGGGTGCTTCTAAACTGGGGACACTGCCCCTGGACAGCTGACAACATTGGACTGCCACAGTGGAGGACAGATATGCTACTGACATACGGCGGGTTGAGACATTGCTGAATAGCTTGCTCTACAGACAGAGAATTTTCAGGCCAAAATATCAGCGCTCCTGATGTTGAGAAACTCTTAGCTGTTTGTGTCAGGTTGGTAGGCAGAGGGATGCTCAAACCCTGCTCATGGAATTAGGGATCAGAATGTGTGGACTGGGGTGTACCTCGGCGGTGTAGCATTTGCTTATGATGCACAAGGTCCGAAGTTTAATCCCAAGAGCAAACGATAAAGAAAATAACAGCCCCATCTCCCAAGCCTCCATTCTGAAGGCAAGGAGGATGTCTGGTTACATGAAGCATGTGCAGAGCCGTGATGTGTTCATCTCCCTCCTTAAAGGCCTTATTCAAAGGCATGATGGATCATCAGGTCTGCAAGGAGAGACAGGCCGGGACTCAAGCTGAACCTCAACCCAGCAGAATATTGATCATGGTACTGATGGCAGCCAGACCTGGAGGTGAGCCACGTCAGCACCTGGGCCTCTGGGTTTCACCGTCTTGGCGTCTGTCACTAGGACTTGGGTATAAGGCAATGATATGTACTGTGGAGTATTTGACAGGGGACTATAGAGTTACAGAACAAGACACAGCATTATGAAAGCACCTGAAGAGCATCCATGTGATGGACAATGGAAGCATCCCTTATGGGGAATGAAGAGCTACACGCAAAGAAACCACAGTAGCAATCCTAAAGAGCATGTAGCCCAAGAGGTTCTAGTAAGTGCATTTGCATGCTGCTCATGGTCAGTGGCTGGGAAGGAATGAATGAAACACCGGGAGCCAGGTCTCGTGTGGACCACTAATGGGTGTGTCCTGTGTTCTGGAGGGCATGCTTAGCTCGGACTCTCCACTGCCAGTTGGAGTCAGTAAGTGATGAAGGATAAGGACTCCATGACAGAAGTTCCTGATAGACGTTCACAAGCAAATGGTTACAACCACCAAAATAACGTCTTAAAAGAAATGGGGTAAATGGCTACGAATTCTGCAGACCATTTTTAAAAAGTCAACTCTTTCCTTTCCCTTCCAATTGTGGAAAGAGTTCACGACTGAAATCCATGTTTATTGACATGGGATCTCATCATGTAGTCCAGGGTGGCCTGGATCTTGCTGTGTATCCCAGGCTGGTCCCACATTTCCAACCCTTCTGTCTCAGCCTCCCCAGTTCTGATTTGCCCCAAACCAGACCTGACTCGATTCATGAGAATATGAAGCATCCTTCCAAGGGATCAAGCGGGAAGAAATTCCTGGAATGGGTCAAGGAAAGAAGCAGGTCTATAAGACTGTCACCGTAGGAAGGAAACGAATGAGGGGCAGTCTGAAAGGGCCCGGGAGGTTGTTTCTGTGGACTCTGGCCACCGACATTGACATCCTGTTTCTGTGAAGTCCCTGAAACCATCATTCTGATGACTGGGTGTCCAGCTACTGAATAGCTGCTGCTTTTCTCTCCTTTTAAGACTCCTGGCTACCTCTTGGGAATTTCCCATCATCCACCTAAGTAGGAGATCCATCAGATTGAATTAGATTTGGCTAGCCAAGATGACATTTCTCACCTCTTAGAGTGGTTGGGCCAAGTTCACTATCACCATACTTTCTTTGTTTGTTTCTTTCCTTCATCCTGCCGAGCTTTCAAAAATGCTTTCTTGAAAGAATGGAAATATCTGTCCAGCTGAGGACCTGCTGACACACGAGTCTGACCAGGTGTCACATGTCTTCCTCCAGTTGTCAGTGGCAAGAGTGGGTAAGGTTCCACCTCTGAGTGTACCACATCCTTTTCAGTATGGTTGACACCATGAGCAGAGATGGCAGACGAGGCACTGGGAGGCTCCTAGGGAACTTTGTGCCACCGTTCTCTCCCACTTAGTGAGACCTTTCCCTCCCTCTCTGATTATGGAAAGAATACATTTGCCAAGCTGGGCATTTAGAATTGCAGATGCCAAATTCTCTTGGGAGTGAAATAAAACTTTCAGAGCATTGCAATGGTTACCAATTCTGAGTGCGTACCCCCTCCCTCTCGTGTGTGTGTGTGTGTGTGTGTGTGTGTGTGTGTGTGTGTGTGTGTGCGTGCATATTCATCTGTGGTGATCAGAGGTCTCCATGCCTTGTCTTCTTTAGTCAACCTCTTTTTGAGACACGATCTCTGACTGAACCTAGGGCTCACCAAGTCAGCTAGAATGCTTGACTGCCAGCAAGCCTCAGGGATCCTTATATCTCTGCCTCCCCTGAACTGGGATTGCAGACATGTACCACCATGTACCTGCCTGGCTTTTTTTGTGTGCATTCTGGTTCTCACACTTGATTGACAAGCACTTGATTGAGCTGTCTCCCCAGCCAGCCACCAAGTTTCTAAATCTGTTAAGAAACTCCTTTTTTCTTTCTTTCTTTCCTTTTTTTTTTCAGGACAGGGTTTCTCTGTATAGCACTGGCTGTCCTGGAACTCACTTTGTAGATCAGGCTGGCCTCGAACTCAGAAATCCGCCTGCCTCTGCCTCCCAAGTTCTGGGATTAAAGGTGTGTGTTACCACCACCCAGCTAAGAAACTTTTTTAGGTCTCACGATCCTTCCATACATAGGACAAAGAGGGATGGCTAAATGTGATCATGCTTACAAAAATCGGCTAGGAACTACATCCTTTGATGAAGGTTTCAGGTACAGGCTGATGGTAATGTCTGGGGACACCCTCCTGTGGGAGTGGAAGCTGATGTCACAGTGTCTTAATCGACATTCACAAGAGATTGTGTTGGAGTTCACAAAAGTGAATCCTTTATCAGGTGAATGAGAAGCCTCAGCCTCAGAGCCGACCTTGATGTTGAGGGCATGGAGACGTTCTGTGGATCTCATAGATGCTATTTACCTGGAATCTCTCATAAGGCAGACTTAATTTAGTCTCTACCATTTTCTTAATAGAAGACAACCTAGTCTGAGGAACTTTTTAGAATTTTGCTCTATGTGGGATTTTTTTTTTTTTTTTGGTTTTTTCAAGACAGGGTTTCTCTGTGTAGCCCTGGCTATCCTGGAACTCACTTTGTAGACCAGGCTGGCCTTGAACTCAGAAATCCGTCTACCTCTGCCTCCTGAGTGCTGGGATTAAAGGCATGCGCCACCATGCCCGGCCCTCTATGTAGGACTTTTTTTTTTTTTCGAGACAGGGTTTCTCTGTATAGCCTTGGCTGTCCTGGAACTCACTTTGTAGACCAGGCTGGCCTCGAACTCAGAAATCCGCCTGCCTCTGCCTCCCGAGTGCTGGGATTAAAGGCGTGCGCCACTCTATGTAGGATTTTAAAGTAAAGATTTATTTTATTTTATTTTATTTTATTTTATTTTATTTTATTTTATTTTATTTTATATGTATGAGTGTTTTTGTCTGTCTGTAAGTGCACTATATGCACCTTGGAGCCCAGTAGAGGGCACTAGATCATCCAGAACTTAAGTTATCAATCAGTGTGAGCCACCACATGGGTGCTGAGAACTAAACCCAGGTCCTCTGCAAGAGCAGCAACTGCTCTTAACCACCGAGCCGTCTTGCCAGCCCTCGTGACTGAGTTCGGAAACAATAGACTGAAGATCATTCTCATCCTTGTTCCTAACCTGAAATGGTGTAGGAGATTTTACAATAAAATTCAATTGAGGTTGTGTTCACTCTGAGCATGGTGATGGTGATGCATGGTCTCTTTATGGCCCCAAAGTCCTCAAGTCTGGTTAATTAATAATAGATGAGTGCAGAATGAATTATTCAAAAGCCATCCCTGGAGGGTGGCTAGTTCTATAGTTGGAAGTCTGAGACTACAAGGTCACCTCTGGAGATCTGTTGGCCCTCCTCAGGACTGGGTGTCCATTCTTGGCCCTCACTATAGGAAGAAGAGCATCTTGGCTCTGGACTGCTTAGCGTTTGCCATCATGGTCCTCAAGGGCAAGCTGTTATTGTATCCTAATGATGAAGGATGGCACTGGAGCCAAAGTGCTGACTGGACTTAAGCTTGACACCTTGGCCACAGGCAAAGTCTGCCTTAGTGAGGCCAGCGAAGGCTGGGAGGGAGCAAGGGTGATCCCGGCACCTTTATCCTCCTTGGTGGCACACCTATACTCTTTTATCTTTTCTTGCATTTTGTAAGATGCCAGGAATCCCCAAAGGGACTAATGAGAAGGTGGCTTTATCTTCATCTCTGATGGTAAACTCCATCAGACCTAGGTCCAAGTCCTAAATCCTGGGGTCAGAGCTCTCTAGGGGGAGCTTAAGAATATTCAGTTATCTAGAACCCCATCCTTGAAGCCTAGGGTGTGTCATGGCTTTGACATGGTCTGGAAGTTGGTTCCAGACACAGCCCACACCCTGGAATAGCATCTGGATCTTAGAGCTGGGATAATATGGGTGAAGCCAATCATGAAGTGATATGTTCTATTTCCAAGGGGGTCACTACAGTAGGTGTCGACTCATGATACAATGGAAGTCTGTCTTCTCACCTCTCAAGTAGTAGACTCTATGTTCCTACACTTACATCTGGGTGGATTGATGATGAGAATAAGTATGACTTTGGGTCACTTCCAAGGCTCCTTCAAAACCAGCAATATGGCTCCTGCTTGTCTCATGGGATACTCCTTCTTAGCTTCCAGCTGTCAGGCTGTGAGGAAATCCTGTACACTTGTATCCCAGGCAACAACTCCAGCTACTGCCTGCCAATGGACCCCAGTGGCCAGGCAAATGAACAAGGAAGCCTTTGAAATAAAAGCCTCTGATCAAGTTCAACTTCCTAGGAGATGCTGAGCAAGAACCCCCTTCCCGAGGCCCAGCCAACCCGCTCAAATAGTCGTGACGTGATGCTATCACCTTAAGTTTGAGGAGATAATTTCTTATACATCAGTAGATGGTCATTGGATTCCTACTGCCAGAAAGTGGTTCAGGGATGGGTGTATGACCTAGAATTGGCCTGTTGGACATGAGGTGGGTCTCTGGACCTTGCTACTGAGGGCATCTGCTGTCTTTGTCTCTAGGGAAGACAAAAGAAGGGGGTACCCCTGTATCTCTATGGGTGCTTTGGATCTTCCATATGGTGCTTTATACCACCCTCTTGTTGCCCACCCAAGGATAAAGTCAACTCCAGAAAGCAGCACCAAGAGATGACAAGAGTTGGGTTTATACATTTGAGTGTGTGATACAAATATTTTGTCCAAGGAAAGACAATGAATAGTTTTTTGAAATCAGTTTATAGATGGAAAAGAAATTATGACGGTGGTATGTGTTGATACATTCTCCCATTCCCTCATGGGGAAGAAAGGGACCCAGACCCATTACTACGGTAAGTGCACATGACCCATTCCAGGGTGGGGATGCCCTTGGACTTGATAGCTCAGCCTCAGACTAGGGATAGCACGCTCTAACAACACACTGTCGGCAGTCAGCTTACAGTGAGGATTAGATTCTGTTTTGTCCTTGTGTACACAAGCAAGCCTGGCACGGTGGTAGAGAAGTGTTTTAGAGAGAGAAAAGTACATCACAGGTGTTAATAACATTGACAAAAGTTGGAGTTGAGCACACCCAGACACCTGTCCAGCTTGAAAATACATCTCAGCCGTCTCCAGACAGACTCCCGCAAACAGCGGCAAAAGTGAACGACAGCCATTGCGAGACACCCAAGGAGCGGGAAGACAGGGCTGCCAGCTGCCCTCAGATCACAGGCAGATGCAGAAATTGGCACACAAGAACAATGTGGACTGGATCACTGGAGGTGTGGCTGTGGGTGTGGGATGGATGCGCGGGAGGCCATCTCAGAACTGGAGGGGTCGCCCAAAGATTGACTCAGGCAAAAATAAGCTTCCCTTTCCCCTCCACTCTCTGTGAAATGGATGGAATAATATCTACAAAGCAATCTGCATGTTAGGGGCTGAGCTGAGCCCTCTCCCAGATTTGTACTCTGAGATCCCAATCTCTGGTACCTCAGAATGTGAATATATTTGTACATAGGTACTTAAATGATTATATTCATAGTTATTAGTAGTGATCATTGAATTTATTGGAATGAGCTCTAATCCATACCCGATTTTAAAATTTCTTGAGGCATAGTCTCATGTAGCCCAAGTTAGTTTCATGCAGCCCAGGTTAGTCTCAAACTAGCTATGTAGTTGAGAGTGACCTTGAAGATCCTTCTGCCTCTGCATTCCAAGTGTTAGGATTACCGATGTATACCACCACACCTGGATTATACAGTGTTGGGGGTCAAATCCAGGGCTTCATGCATGCTAGACCAGAACTCTACTAACTGACTTATATCCCCAGCTCCTGGTGTGTCCTTTTAAGAGGTAATTTAGATATGAAAAAACAAAAAGTCTCAGGTCTTAGGTGCAGCACATGATCACACAGCAAGAAGGCCGCCATCTGTAAGCCAGGAGTGGATGTTTCAGAGATCAGTCCTCTGACAAGTTGATCTTGAACTTCTGGCCTCTTCCATGCTGACTGAGTCAGCATCCTCCTGTAGGCGCCAGCTGTGTGGTTTCCTGTGCCACTTGCCAGAGCCTGGCAAGTCACCCACTGTGGCTTTGTATACTCGGGTACATTTGGCATCTTAAAGAGAACGAGGCAAGAATGGGCCCGGCAAAAATACACCACACAGAGAATGCCACGTTGGCTTGCCTCTCACAGCTCTCAGAATGAACAATGGTCCAGCTGAGCTGACACCTGGGGAACTGTGGGGGTTTCGTGGACTTCTCAGAAGTGCCTGCAGCCTCCCAGCTTCGTGTTCCCATCAGGGAAGCAGTTGTCACATTGTCTGGCTCTCTGGAGGCATGTGATTTACCCATATATGCTATGAAACTGGGAAAGAAATGCTTCCCTGTTTTAGGATGAAGTTGGCAATGTCCAGATGTTCACAGGCACCATCGGCAGGGCAGCTGGATCATCCAGAATCTGGCTTGTTTGGGCTCAAAATGTACTGTGTTATCAAACCAGGCTCACAGCTATGGTGTTCTTAGGTGGTTCAGAAACTTGTCTACACAATTAGATCTTAGAGCCTTAGATGGAAATAGGGTCCCTGAAAGTCAGAGACAATGCCCCCAGGGTTGGACACAGTGCTTGGCCCTCTGAACACAAAACTGTCAAGTTCTTGAGTTCTCATTATCAGTCACTACTTTGGGTTAAGGCATCAAAAGACCCCATGAAATAGCTTATCAAGGGGTCATGTGTATTAAGACATCTTCCGCCATTAACACCCTTGTGACGTCATTGGCATTGCTGAATACTTACCTTAGTCCCACACCAGGGCAGCTGTGTTCTGGAAGGATGAACGACTGGAATGGTCCAGGGCCTGGAGGCAGGGAGAGGGCAGTGCTACACAGAGAGACGTGTTTTGTGGAGAGAGGCCAATGACATAAAAGGAAGAGTCTGCTTGATATTTCTGAGCCAGGCAGAAGACTGCAGCAGAGTCACCTTTTGGTCTCACAGTCCAGCTCATAGATGGAGAGCCAGGCTTGTAGGCAAGCATTCAAGTCTGCCTTTGTCTGTATCAGAAACTTGGCAACGCCAGCCTGGCCTTGGCTAACCTGGAAGTGCAGGAACAAAACTCAACTAGAACATAGGCATCTTTCTGCACAGCACAGCATAGAGTGCTGCTGGCTTCTCTGGAGCCCGCGGCTATGATTGGCACCCTAGAGGCAGGGCTTCACCCATGCTCTCAGCCAATCAGCATGCCTCTGACTCCAGGCTCTGATGCCCACCGAAAGATGCTAGCTACTCTGGGTGCAGGGAGAAGATGTGGTCAAGTAACAACGGCTAAGCAGGGAACAGCCTGGGCCTCGGCTCAGGGGGAGAGGGAAATGCTGTCCAGCCATCCAAAGTTCAGGTGGGGAGGAGGCTAGGGCTGGCTCAGCAGGGAGATGATGACATCTGGTCATAGTCTGGGCACTTGAGCAAAGCTGGGTAGTTGCTGTTCATCTGTAGCGAGGCGTCGCTCGAGATGTCCGAGGGGCTGCGGCCGCGGATCCAGGCATCTGGATGTAGAAACTGACCGGAGTAATCGGAGCAGTTGCTCAGACGTGGCCGGTAGAAGCCTGGGTGAGGTCTATACATGTCCTCAGCAGTATACCTCTTCATGAACAGGTACACAGACATCACCCCAGCACTCTACAGTGAATGAGAAGCAGAGGAGAGCTCACTGATAGGGGATTCTTCTGGTAATGTCCCAGCTGTGTCTTCCTGGATCATAGCTATGGACCGTCTCCAGTGCATGCGTGGCCGGGGGGGGGGGGGGGGGGGGGGGGGGGGGGCTGGGGACATCCAGGATGGAGGAGACCCAGGAAATCCAGGGAGAGGTACATTCTGGGGAAGAATGGTAGAGTGGGGTGGATGGGCCAGGGTGCTGTGGGGTGTGTCCCTCTTCCCCTCCAGGTAGGGCAGTACCAATCTGGCACAGGGCAGTATGGGGCAGGTTACCTCTGTTAGAAGAAAGGAGATGGCAGCAAAGGCAAACGACCATCCATACTTGTAGTTGAAATAGGTCTCTGCATCCTTGGTTCTGTTGAGCATCTCGTCATTGATGCTGGAGATGTACAGCACCAGGCCCACCACAAGAGAGAGGCCTGGATGAGGGAAAGGAAGGGAAGGGCAGGGCAGGGAAGGGAAGGACACTCTCAGCCTGGAGGTTCAGAGAGTCTGCCAATATAGTACCCACTGAGATCAAAGCCTTCAATTTGGAGTTCAAAAGTGAGCATGAGTTTGCCCCCTGATGACTCTGTCTACACCAGCATCTTCTATGTAACGAACAGGCGCAGGTAGAATCTCCCTGTCCAGCTACTCTCCTGAGCCAAGACACAAGCCTAGTGATTGTCACACACACCCTCCTGGGAATCCTTGTTTATTGGACCTGATCTGGGGTCCTGCTACTATACTGTTCTAAAAAGCATCGCTATGACCCTGGGATGTGAACCCTGATCTACCAAGAGGATTTTTATTAACCTAAGGACTAAGACAAGGCTCTTCAGCAGAGCTTTAGTCTGTCTCCAGCAGGGGGTTGTACATTTCCCTCTGGATTCTGCCAGTGTGGCCTGGGGCCTACGCAGACCCTCTGGTTACACAGTGAACCCTCTCTGACATCTTCAGCCAGGAGATGTAAGGGATCAGGAAGCCACCGGGGCTCTGAACTCCAACTGCCATTGTGCACATGACTGCTTCAGGCAACTGTTTCATCAATTTGTGAGTGTAACTGAGTCAAGGCATAATTAATCACTCTACATTGAGCTGTTCATATTTCATTCCATTCACATTACTTTACAAAACCGGGGCCTCTCCAAGGATTGATGTTCAAGGGAGACAGGTGTGATTCAAACCTTCCTCTGTACTTAACTCGAGTGTGAGTCACTGCTGTCCCCAAATGTCCCTCTGTTATTATCACGAGCCCACTTCATGTATATCAGCTCCATCCTAGACTTAAGATCTGGTGATTCACCCACGGATGGAAACTCAGGCATCCTGATCTCCACCCATCTTGGCTGCTGTGGAGTTCACACAAGGAGAAGTGAGTAGCTTGGCCTTGCGTTTGTCCCACTCTGGTTAGGTAGGATACCACTATACCATGTTGGGCTGATGGCACTGCAGTGTTATTAGAAGGATGAAAGCCTGGACAGGCGGAGTAGAGGAGAGAACGCACAACAGGTATGTAGAACAAAAATTAGATGGGCAGAGGAGTGTGTGTGTGTGTGTGTGTGTGTGTGTGTGTGTGTGTGTGCACACGTGTATAAGGAAAGAGCAACGAAGAATGGTTCTTGGGAGTCAGGTAATATAACTGTCACCCTGCAAAAAGATTATGCTGACAAGGAAATGGGAGAAAGGTCTTAAAAGGACTGGGAAGCCAGCTGCCAGTAAGAATGCCTATGCCAGAGAATCATTTTTCTTTTATTGTCATTTATCTGTCATCAATCTTTCCACCCATCCATCCATCCACCAACCAACATATCCATCCATCCATCCATCCACCCATCCATCTATCATCCATCCATCCATCTATCCATCCATCCATCCATCCATCCATCCATCCATCCATCTCTCATCCATCCATCCATCCATCCCCCATCCATCCATCCATCCATCCATCCATCCATCCATCCATCCACTACTCATCCATCTATCATCCATCCATCCATCAATCCACCCATCCATCTATCATCCATCCATCCATCCATCCATCACCCATCCATCTATCTACCCACATACCATCTATCCACCCACACATTCATCCTTCCACTCACCCATCCATCCAGCCATTGTATCTATCCATACTTTTCCTACCACCTACTCATCTTCTACCTAAGAATCAACTATTAGACCTCTCTTCTCTAGTCAACCAATTCAAGACACTGAATATCAACACCCTGAAAACCAATCCATCATCTTTTAGAGCACAGGTCTCTGTGAGGTCACTGGAGAGAAAGCACTTACTTTATTCACCACATTCCTTTGTCTTCTCATATAGTTCCCATGTGTAAACTCACCATGATTCATGCTTGCATCCCTTAGGCTGACAACTTTCAAATCTTTGTGATTTAGGTGATTCTATGAGCCCCAGACCATGATGTCTGGCAGTTGTCTAGGTACCTCTTCCTTTATGCCACAATGGAAGAATCAAACTCTGTTTCCCACACTGATCTTATAACCTTGGTGCAAAGCTGTTTCTCTGTATGGTTCCTAATCATGGATGTAACATCCACTCAATGTGTAAGCGAGCAAACAGCTCCCATCCTCGGTGCCTCCCTTGAGAGCCTGGTCCTGCTGAGTTTACCTTCTGAATGACACATGAACTCTCCCACTTTCTGCTGCAGTGTCAACCCAGTCTGTGCCGCCATTGCCAGTCTCCTGTACTTCTGGTAGCTGGGGGATCTGCCCAGTTCCTTGGCTCCTGCCTCACTTTCCTTCCTCGCACTGATCCTAACAGCAAGTGTTCTAACATCCAAATATGATGTCATTCCTTGGCTCAAATTCTTCTAAAGGCTTCTCGTAAAGTTCCAGATCTTAAGACAGTTCGGGTTCCTCTATAATCTCACTTCTCAACATGATTCCTCATCTCCTGGAGACTCCATGGGAGTTCCCCACACTTGATGCTATTTCTTCTCTCTCAGCCCTTTCCTCCCTCCAACCTAAGTTCATTGCCTAATTCCTACTCACTCTTTTTTTTTTTTTTTTGTTTTTTTGAGACAGGGTTTCTTTGTATAGCCCTGGCTGTCCTGGAACTCACTTTGAAGATCAGACTGGCCTCGAACTCAGAAATCCGCCTGCCTCTGCCTCCCGAGTGCTGGGATTAAAGGCATGCACTACCACGCCCGGTCTTACTCACTCTTTAGGTCAACTTCTCTAGCTTTTCTTGACCAGCAAACACCTTGTTCTGAATTTTAGCTATATTCTCAGTCTCCTTGGCAGTTCCTGGTGCCCTCTCTCCTTGTCCCTTCCACTCTGAGTTCCTGTTTCCAGTCTACATGCTTATTTTCTCCCACGACACTGACCTTTCTATATTCAGCGTTGCCAGCCTACAGAACATGGACATCATAACTGACTGACTAAATGACTGACTGACTGACTGACTGACTGACTGAGTGAATGAGTAAGTGAGTGAGTGAATAAGTGAATGAATGAATGAATGAATGAATGAATGAAGTACAGCCTGGTGATAGTCCATGAAGATATGTCTATGCTGAAGGGGTCTGGAGAGCTCAGAAAATGAAGTATGGTTAGCTCATGAAAGCAAGGGGTCTCTGAGGGTAGCTGAGGATTAGGGGTGAAGGAACGTTTATTCCAAAGGCGGATGCTTTTATTTTCCACGGCCGTACCCACGGATGTTGGTTGGTCCTTTCAGTCACAGGAATGAATGCTCATCAGTGGGGGCTAGAGAAGAAGTGTGCTGGTGTGTGTTGTGAGGACAGCTAGGACATCCCAGCTCTGCCCAGGGTGAACCCATCAGGTCACCCCATCTCTGAAGCCTCATGTGTTTTTTTCTGGAGTGTCACTTGGGTGTGTCTAAGGACATCAGAAGTCTCCTTTTGCCCTGACTCAGTTCTGCCTAGGTTCCTGGCTCAACTCATTCTATGTCCAGTGTTGGCTCACAGTGTGAGTGGGATTTCCCGAAGCAGAACTGCTCATGAGCTAAGAGTCAGAAGTCCGGGGTGTATGGAGACCACAACTTACCGGAGAGGATAAAGAAGATGCCTGAGACAAAGGCCAGTATGGTCCGGTGGGGACGGATGTGCCCGATGTTGCTCAGGATGAACCCGATGAACATGAAGAAGAGGCTGACCAGGGGGAACGGTGTGGCCGAGCGAATCATTTCTAATGTAGAGGGTAGAGGGACAGCCTGTCAGGCTACAGTGACCTTCCTTACTCTGTCTCATTCCAAGAAGTATGTCCCTTCAATGTCTACCGATGGGTGCCCAAAGCCCTAGTCCCACACGAGTGGCCTAAGGGTCTCCTGGTGATGGCAGGGCTTTTGTTCCCAAGGCAAGACTGGAAGGTCTGACTTCAACTGCCAACATATTCAGAAATTTGTCTCCCCTTCAGACATAAGCTCTGCTCTCGGGAATCTGCACCACCTGTCTATAGGAGAGCTGCAAAGTGCCTGGTCATATATATCATCCTGCCTCATCTTCAAGAGACACCCACCATTTTCAAGGGTATGGAGCATGTTCTGAGTGTTATAGAGTACTGTCACTGGCCTCTTTATTTTTCAATTTATAATCATTGCGGGGAGGGTTTCTACTGCATAATAAAGAATTTGCCCTTTGTCCCAGGTTTTTGAGAGGTACCCTAAATCCTCAGAATTTCGCATAGGGTGTCTTTGTTAGTCATGGGGGGGGGGGCGAGAGCACCTGAGTTTTGTATGCTAACAGCTCAGTCAGAATGGAGGCAGGAAAGAGCAATCACACAGATTAGAAGATTGGGGTTTGGGGTCATGTGGCATACATAATCTGGACCTCTGAGGAGGGAAGGGACTGGACACTGGGGTTAGTCAATCACACTGTCATAGATAATAACCATTCTTTAGTTACCAAGTGTGTTGGTTATATGCACATCGAGTACTGAACTCTTTTGCGTAACAGATATTTTCACAAATGTTTGTGTCCGGAGGGTCCTGGAACCTACTCTCCTATCAGACCCAGGGTGTGGATCGCACTGTAACACTGCAAGTTCATGCTGACGCTCACAAGCCACTCTGATGAGGTTAAGGCCATAAAGTCAGTCTTGCCACAGTCCAGAGAGACTGCTTCAGTCTGGGGGGTGAGTTCTCCTCCACTTCTGGGGGTCAGAGACATAGGGGCTCTAGCAATCTATCTTCACCCCAGAAAAACAAACTTGCAGGACAAGCTCCAGTGAACTACACTAGTATAACCTGCTAAGGCCAAGGGCACCAGCTCGTGAGAAGATTCTGGACCTCTGACTCTTCCCTTTGTCTGGCTTTCTCTGCCCCACCAGTGGCACAGGTTAGAATGTTCTAGACACTTACTTAGAACATTGACCGTGGATTCTGACGTCATCTGGGAGTTCATGGGCATCACATACTCTATGGTGAAACAGCGTCCTCGCTCCTCACCTGTGGAGACAAATAGTTATTGCTATTCCCAGGCCCCACTCCAACATGGATTTGAAGTTAGTAGACTCCAAATGTTTCCAGACTCTTTGGGCCTGTTTCTCTGGAACTTGGACTGGATAAAATCTCTAGGTAAGTTTTCATCCCTGGATGGTGGCCCACAGCAGAAGTGGGGGACATGTCTTGATGACTCTTTCTGGAGTAAGGACTGCAGCATGGGAAGAGGTCAGCAATATGAACTCTATGTACAGCCAACATCTGGTGCCACCCATGGCCTTTTTGTTTGTTTGTTTGTTTGTTTGTTTTTGAGACAGAGTTTCTCTGTGTAGCCTTGGCTGTCCTGGAACTCACTTTGTAGACCAGGCTGGCCTTGAACTCAGAAATCTACCTGCCTCTGCCTCCCAAGTGCTGGGATTAAAGGCATGTGCCACCATGCCCGGATCACCCATTGCTTTTGACTGATGGCGGTGCATGGCTGTCTCAGATGTGTGAGTGTAGATTTTTGTGCAATAACCTTCCACAGACCCTGGTGGCCTCTGAGACTCTACTTCAGGTTAAGCAGAGACAGATGCCATAGCATCTGGAGCAGTGGGAGATGAGGTCAGAGTTGGATCCTGTTCCTAAAGCTGGCTCTACAAAATGACAGAAGGAAGCCAGGCTGGAGCTGGAGGTGGCCTTTCTACTATATCCAATTCAACTCCAGCCTGTCCATCAAAGCCCTAGCACCAAGATGGGAGAAAAGGCTGGGGGAAAACTGTATCTCTTCTCAATGCTCACACAGGTTCCAGGATTCTTCCACAAAAGAGACTTATAGAACATACTGTGGCTATGCTGGCCAGAGCAGCTTTCACATGTCCTGTAGGACATGGGGGTCTACTCTTGTATAGGCTGTGACAAAGGCCTTGAGGACAGGGCTCTTGCTTTCAGAGAATCCCCAGTGAGCTGAAAGGAAGTCCAAAATCTACATCCTCCCACAGACCCGGAAGGACGCACATTTGTGTTTCCTTTGTGTGGCCATTTCACAGACAGAGGAACAGGAAGACAGAGGAGTTGTGGAAGTCAGTGAAGTAGACGTTTAGATGCATTTAAGTTTCCAGAATCTTCACTTCCGCCATTTGCAAAGTGACAATAATAAGTCTGCCTTGCGGTTTCATAGGGGAGATTATGTGTGATCAATAACTTGAGGAGTTCGTGAAAGGCCTGCATGGGTGATTCAGATCTGTGAGGTGTCACTCAGCGCTGGGAGGCAGAGTGTGGGAAAGACAGTCTTGCAGGGACCTTTTGGGAGGAAAGCAAGCCTGAGAGAGCTTGCTGGAGAACATTGTGACTCAGGGTCTGAGTTTGGGTCTGTGGTCTGCTGGCTGCTTGCACCACTGCCCAGAGGCAGTGGAGGTTGTCTGTGGTGAAGTGTCTACTGGCACCTCCTGGGTGTCTCTAAGTAGGGAGAGACCCCACTGGGGCAGGTATTCCCCAGATCGGGACTTTCCTTACCAGCGAGGAAGCAGACCCGCCAGAGGCCCGAGTGCAGGGACATCTTGACCTCCGTGCTCTGGTTCTGCGGGAGGATTATGCCTTCTTCCAGGTAGAGCCAGTAGTCCGTGCTGACCGCGATACCCAGCAGGCCCAGGCCGCAGACGGCAAAGACGCTGCTCAGCAGGGTCAGGGCCTTCCTCCCACAGGCGCTCATCTTCCTGGATGGTGATGGGCAGAAAGGAGTGCAGAATGGGCTGTGGGGAAGAGAGAGAGAGTGTGAGCAGGAGGTGGGGAGCGGTGGATGAAGTCAGTCTGCTCTGGGTCAGTGGGTGAATAAGAGCAGCTAGGCCACTAGTGTCCAGACCATCTCCACTTAAGGGTGACCCTCTCCCTTTGCTCCTCAGGAACTCACAGCTTTCTCTTAAGGCTACTGTATCTATTCCCTTATCTTCTGAGTTTCCTTTACTACACATGACCATTCATCTATCCACCTATCCACCCACTTACACATCATCCATCCACCCACCCTGATTAGATTTTGAGCCACTGTGGAAAAACACCTCTGGGTATGCTGTAAGGATGTTTCTAGAAAGATTTAACTGGCTTAGCACATTCTCCCTTAAGTTGCCTTTGCCATGGATTTTGTTACAGAAATGGAAAAAGTTACTGATATGTGGAGAAGGATCAGAGTGTGACCTGAACCCAGAAGAAGGCAGACAGAGCCACCTCTATAAAAGATGTAAGCCTAGGGTTACAAGGATAGGGGTTGGACCAGTTCCCATGGTGTGGGCGACTTTGAGTCCACCAGACACAGGACCCTACCCAGGGACGATGTCATGCCTTGGCTGACATCTAAGCAGATGACACCTGAAAAGCATCAGAATCCAGGTTTGGCTGTGCAGTCGAGCTCACCGCACAGTGTCATGCAGTAACATTAGTGCTCTTTGCCCTGAAAGGGGTCCCTCAGGTCCTGATCCCACAGCAGCATCCCCACCCTAGCAGCTGACCGTGGGAGACAGGGGAGAGCCACGGTATGGGCCATGTGCTGGCACTCTGGAGGAGTGTGAAGTCTGCAAGGTGGGAGAGCGTGGATCGGGAAGGCCCTACAAGCCTTCCTGTATTGGCTTTGACAAGGAAGAGGAGAGTGAAATGCCAAGTCATTCTCCACGCAGCGCAGTGAGGTTTAGAGCAGTAAGTCTATGGAATAGTCTAGGGGAGAGGCACCAGGAGGCACTGTGTCTTGGTTTGGAGGAATTGCATGACAACCACTTTAGTTTCGTTTACTCCAAATTTCCCCAGACTTATTTGGCCACAAAATGAGGGATCTGGGAAACTCTCTTTGGGTCCATGCTACTCCTTTTGAGTGATAAGATCTGCCCTGCCTCCCCGCCCCTCACTGCTCTGCCCCCCCTTCCCCCCACCGAATGGCTGGGGGATTAACAGCTGAGGGATGGACAGGACGGTAGTTGGCAAAAGGCAAAGCTGGACCCGATGTAGGGTATTATTATTCAGTAACAATGCAATAAAGCCCTGCTTTTCTCAGAGCAGACAGATCAGGGCATCTGAAATACGACAGCTATTGCCCGGCCGATGCTGAGCAGCCAATTTTAATGTTAAGCTTGGCAGAGATGAGAAAGATTTGGGTCTTAGAGACTTGGAAAGATGAAAGTGGAGAGGAGATTGGATCGGAATCAGCAAAGCAAAGCATAAAAGAAGAGGCTGAAGGTGACCTTGACCTCGGACTCTACGGGAGCAGGCCCTAAAGTCTGGAGTCTCCTCAGGCAAACCCCAGGAGTCTCTCCTGCCTTTCTGGAGAACAGGGCAACTGTACAGCAGGCAAAAAGCAACACTTATTTTTAGCAATTGCAAATGTATTTATGTATTTATTGTGGCATCATACTTATTTATAAAGCACTCACTAACGTTAATTACAGCACAAAGCCCTCACCAAACCTTCACAGTAGCCCCACGAGGAAGTAATTAACATTAACCCCATTTCCCTGATGGGGAGACTGAGGCTTAGAGGTATCAAGCAGCCTACAGGACATCCTTGGAGGCAGACTGAATTGAAACCAGGTCTAATTCCAAATTCTGTGCCTAGACTCTATGATTTTTCTACTGGAGAAATGAACAGGCCCAAGAAGTGTTGGGGTAGTGGAGAAATGATGGAGGAATGCCTAAGACATGGGGCTTTAGAGAATAGTCTAATTGACCAAGTATTACATACAATTAGAGTGGCAAATGCTTTGGGGCTTCCTATGGGGTGCCTCTGGGGTAGAGTTTCTGGTATGATTTCCCTGGACCACCATGCCTCAGGACTTCTGATTCCAAAACCCACATTGTAAGCAACAAGACTAATATTTCCCTCAACGCCCATGTCTGCCAGTTCTAGAAGGTGGAAGGGCCTGAGATGACCCAGTCTGCTAGTTCCGAGGAACAAAAGTGCAAAATATCAATATATAGACAGATTTTATGGGAGTTCAAAGTCAGCTTCTCAGGTTTGTCCCATAAATGTGTTCCTCACCACGCCATCTCACTTGCCCCGAGTCTGTGCTTCTGGTGTCTGCTTCTGTCTCCTGACTCTCATCCTTCTACAGTCAGACCATTTTCACGTGGCCAAGCGTCTGTTAAACGCATCGTCTTTGTTTGTTGAACATTCTAAGGTAAACATCTCTTACATGACAGACCTATACAAATTCTCTACATCTCCCGTCAGGAAAATTTCAGACTCAGATTCTTCAGGTAATAAGGTTCTGTGTGTTTTATGTTCTTTATACATTTCTGTGCTCCACACAGCTTCTAAAAGAGCATACGTTATTTCTATAGCCAGAGAAGAACATGAAATTAAAGATTAGAGCCATTCAGTTCCACTGCTGTCAGAAAAATGAGGGGTGCCGGTTCACTCCTGTGCTGAGGATATCATGACGCAGTGTCATCCTCTGGAAACTGGGGCCCCGGAGCATGGCGGTTTTGCACGGTTTACAATGATTACCGGTGCCATTACCTCTAAGTATTAGCTTGTTAATGATCAGGAATTAACGGCCACTAATTATCATTCATGACTAGCAATTAGAGAGAAATGTCTTGCAGAGATTAAATCACTAATGGTACATTTCCCTGCCCAAGCCAGCCATGGAGGACTCTGGAACGGAGTGCACGGGGACTCAGGGGTAGGTGAGGTATAGGTATAAAGGATTGTGGGGGAAAAATGGATGGGGTTCAATTGGGGAATAGCAGAAAGCCAATCAAATGAAGACACCCAGGGTCAATGCCCAGCTGGTTCAGAGGAACCCCAGTAGAGCTTCAGTGAAGAGTTGGGGAGTAGGCACTGTAGACAGGGAGCTGGCTACAGCTGCTCCTTTGAGCTGGTCTACTGACTCAGCGCCACTGTGGTCAGCAGCGGGCAGGAGAAAGTAACTAGACGATTCCTGGTGGGTCCTGACCCCCTGCCTGCTTTCTACTAGAATGTCCCCATTATTTTCCAGGGGAATTAAAAACTGACCACAGGGCCTGGAGAGATGGCTCAGTATTAAAAAATACTTACTGCTCTTGCAGAGGACCTGGGCTCTGTTCCTAGCACTCACATGGGGGCTCACCAACAATCCATCACTCCAGGTTTAGGGGGTCCACTATCTTCTGGCCTCTGCAGGTATCCGGCACCCATGTGGTACACACACATGCAAGCAAAACACCCATACACACAAAATAGAAATAAAATCCTTTGAAGAATGGTCATACATTATTTGTTGTTCTTTGAACTCACAGAGATCCACCTGCCTGTCTCCTGAGTGCGGGGTTAAGAGTGCGCACCATCACCACCTGGCTAATTATTTGCACTGAGAAGTGGGATCTGCGCTTCTTTCCCTTAAATCGAGACATGTTTGTGACTGTTCTGATTGAGAAAGTACACGGGAATGGTGCTGTGGGCCTTTTGGGGGCCGTGAAAAGATACTGGGTTCTCTCGGGAGCTGCCTCAGGGAAACCAGCACTCGTGGGTGACGACCGACCTGAGGTCACCATGCTTTAGAGTGTGGATTCTCAGACTACTGACCTTTGGGGATGGGGAATTATTTGTTGGACGGCCAATCATAAATACTGTAGGATGTTTAGGAACAACCTTATCCTTCTATCACCAGATGCCTGTGGTACCTGAGTCCCAGCTGATGAAAATGCTTCTCTACAGGAAAAAACAAACCCGCCTCCCTGGGACCCATTTACAGGCTAGTACATACAGATGCTGTGATTGACACTGGGCTGAGCTTCACACCAATAGCCAGCGAGTGCTACCTAACAACCATCCACCGTCCTGTCTCCTCTCTCACTTCCACACCAGGCAACTGAATAGATGTTAGGCCTTTATCCTACGGAGAGTTAAACCGCTCTGTGTAATGATACAGGATGCCTTCATGGTGGAGAAATTAGCATCTCTGAAGACACAGATGAAGGATATCCAAATGTATACAGAGTGCTGAGTACCAAGGACATAGGGGCTCAGAAGGGACCGTGTCTCCTGAAGCCTAGAGACCTCAACGTCATCCTGTTCCTCTCTCTCCAAACTTCCTCTGTCTTGGTTGGAGACACCACCTTCCACCTAACAGTTTCTGGCTGAGGACCTGCCAGGTAGCTGGTTCTCCCTGGTGGCTCTACCAATCTCTCTCTCTCTCTCTCCCTCTCTCTCTTTCTCTCCCTCTCTCTCTCTGTTGTATTGCTGATGCTCTAGTTAGGAGTTGAGAATTGCTGGGTAAGGATGCACTGTCCTTCAACAAAGAAGGACCCAAGAAGTATGCTTTCAGAATTTTAACACACTTTGTTCTTTGACTGAGACACGGCCAGCTTGTCTGCCAGGAATTACGGCTGTCAAGCAGAGGATATAGAGCCCTGGCAGACGCCATCACACAGTGTCCCTAAGCCTCACAGAGTAGAGGTTGATGTTTATTAAAACCCCTCCCACCCTTGGTTTGGCAAGAGGTGGTTAATCAATGGGTTTTCAGAGAGGAAGAAGCATTGTGGGCAAGCAGCCAGGGCTGATACCCACTGCCCGTAGATGTCCAGCTGGGGTCAAATGACCATGACTTTGCTGAAGGTCCAGCAGGAAGCCTTGTGATGGTTCTTCACTGTGACCTGATGGGATTTGGAATCATCTAAGGATCAGACCTCTCTGCAGTCTGTGAGGGGGTTTCCAGAGAGGTTCAACTGAGGAGTAATGTGGGTGTTACTGTCCTAAGGGCTGGGCTCCTGGACCCAATATGAAGAAGAGGAGAGAAAAAGCAGGGGATCAGGACCTGTCTTACTGCTGACCCTTCACTACTACCACAGACTGTGCCCCACGCTGTGAGTTAAAATAAACCCGCTCTCCCTCTGGGCATTTTGTCACAGCAGTGAGAAAGGTGTAACTAATGCACATCACTGTGCTATTGCCTCTGCAGAATTTCTCCGTGCAGCTTAAAATTTTCTACTCATTAAAAATTAGGACCACATTACGCACACCTCGTGCACACACAGTGTAGCTTGATGTTGTTTTACTTAACATTATCAACATTTTGCATATTTTAATAGCTTCAGAATGCGTATTCTCTGATTTGCATACGCTCAAAGCGAGATAGCCATTTCCCTACTGCAGAATGGTTATTTTCAAATCTGCCCTTATTACAAAAATCAATGAATAAATTTACTTATCTCTAAATATCAAGGGGATACATTTGCAAGTATTTCTTCGGGATAGATTCTTACAAGTGGGATTTTTGGAAAGAAAGAAACCATCTGAGCAGTTTTTTTTTGTTTTTTTCGAGACAGGGTTTCTCTGTGTAGCCCTGGCTGTCCTGGAACTCACTTTGTAGACCAGGCTGGCCTTGAACTCAGAAATCCGCCTGCCTCTGCCTCCCGAGTGCTGGGATTAAAGGCGTGCGCCACCACGCCCAGCTCCCATCTTAGCAGTCTTTAAAGAACCATCAGACCTACCCTGAAAGCTTCCAAGCCCTGCTACTCAAGGTACAGGGGAGGCCTCACTGTTAGAGGTCCCCACATGTCCCTGGAGTGACAAGTCCTCCCCTGGCTGGTTCCACCCAGAACTTGGCCTCTGGGCTCTGTGCCCAGTGCATTGATGGAATGTGTCAAAGTAAGGATTCTACACTGCCCTAGATGATCTGGGAAATTTCTAGGCTTCCTATGTAACAAGCAACATGTCTTCCTTGGTGCTAATACATTATCCAAATGTCCAGGTGTTGACATCTCTGGATGGTGCAGAACGTTTAAGAAGTGGCAGAGCTTTTAAGAGGCGGAGCCTAGCGAGGTCTTTAGGTGATTGGCATTGTGGTCCTGAAGAGGATACGGGACCCCAGTCTCCTCTTTCCTTTTCTTTGAGAAGAGCTGCACACTCTACCATGATATGTTGCTACACCACAGACCCAGAGTAATGAAGACAAGCATTTATGAACCGAAATCTGCAGAACCGTGTGCCAAAATAACTGTTCCTAAAGAGAAAGGGTTGGTCAACTTTGGCATCTGAGTAACAGAAAACTGACAGACACAATCAAGGGCTTGGTCAATATTCCTGGCTTAGCAATCATAAAAAAAAAACATCAGAACTACTTTGATCAATATACTTTCTAGGATATCACCACCTGTGTGATAGACAAACGCAGCTATCCAGGTCAATCAGCTGGAAAAAGCAGTATTAAAAAACAATCCAGCCAGGCATGGTGTCTCATGTCTAAAGTCCTAGCACTTGGGAAGATGGGGCAGGAGGATTGGTGTGGATTTGATGCTACCCTGTGAATTCTGGGCTTACCTTGGCTACGGTGGGTCTCAACCCTATCTCAAAACCAAACCTGTTTAAAACAAGAAAATCCAAGGGTTGTCATAAGTGGTTTGATGCAAAAATAGCCATATAAGAATAGCAGCCAAATAGAAAAGATAACAATATATGGAAAACTACTGTCTATGTAGCAACAGAATGGTCAAGTGTTGGAACTACAGGACAGGCTCAGTGCACATACAAATTTGTTTCTCTATTGCTATGGTAAATTCTATGGCCAGTAGCAACTTGGAGGGGAAGGGGGTTTATTTCAGCTTACAGCTCTCTCAGGACACACTCCATCCCTGAAGAAAGTTGGGATCAGAACTCAAGGCAGAGACCTGGAGGCAGGAGCTGATGCAGAGGCTGTGGAGGAGTGCTGCTTACTGACTTGCTCCTCATGGCTTGCTCAGACTGCTTTCTTATAGCACCCAGGATCACCTGCCCAGCCACCGTGGCCTAGGCTCTTCCACATCAATCATTAATCCAGAAAGATTTGTGTCAAGTTGACAAAACTTGATCAGCACAGTAAGGCCCTTATGTGAACGTAAGGAGCCCACATAAAGCCAGATGTGCTTGCACATCTGTAGTCTCAGAACTCCTATTGTGATATAGAAAGCTGTTTTAATTTTTATTATTACTTTAAAATGTACTTATCTTTCTTTCTTTTATGTGTATGGATGCATGTATGTGCGCCACATATATGCTGCATCTGCAGAAGCCAGAAGAGGGCGCTGTGTCCCCTGGAGTCACAGGTGGTTGCGAGCTGCCACTGGGTGTTAGTTAGGAGCTGAGCCTGAGCCCTCTTCAAGAATAGCAGGTGCTCTTAACCACTGAGCCATCTCTCCAGCCCCTACAGGGAGTTCTTGAGAAGATGTCATGACTCTGGGCATAGCATAGTGGGGAAACGCTTGCCAGTAGCTAGGGATTTATTTTAAGGATGAGGACACATGAGTAGGGAATACCAGGCAATTATCCTCGTGACGGAGCTACCGTAACGAAAACAGTTTGATTCTGCTGATTGGGGAACAGCATCAATGGAAGTTTAAAAAGCTATTTTTGGCCGTGATTAAGTGGCTTGTTAAAAATAGACATTTCCGGCTATGAATAACTAGCATATATTAGGCAAATCCTCCTGCCGAAAATAACTGGAAGAGATGGGTTAAATATAAAAATAAAATAAAGCAAGTTTGAAGATGTTGTGCAGTAATCAAGAAAACCATGGTCAAAGGGTAAAGATGAAGGAAGGAGATGTGCGGAGATGGGCAGGGCACTTTGCGCAGTTTTGCCCAGGTCTAACTCAGACCTGGGAAGGAACGGATCTGCCTCTGCAAAGATCGAAAACCATCTTTAAACCAGCTCATCCATGACCGGATGCAGGTGGTCCTCTGTTACGGATGTCAAGAATGCAAGAGACACCCATCAGGAGCACCTATGGTTTTCCTATGTGATGCCTTGCCCTCAATGGAAAGTTAGCAGACTCTTCTGAGGCAGGGCTGAGACAAATGTCAGATACCGAAACGACGGAAGTCAGACTCTAACATGATAACACTTAATGTTCTTAAGCCAAGTATTCATCAACGTGATGCAGCTGAGATCTCCCCCGGCATCGAAGGCAAAACAGGGATATCCTTAGACAAGCAAAACTAGAAAATGTGTTATCTATTAATTTCCATAAAAGAAATGCCAAATGATTCTTGTGTGTGTGTGTGTGTGTGTGTGTGTGTGTGTGTGTGTACATGTCAAGGTGTAGAGGCCAGAGGTAAACTTTAGGTGTCATTTATATGAAGCTATTTGCTTTGTTTGAGGCAGCTCCCAGTTTTGTCTCTGTCTGTGAAAACTATGCGGCTCTTTCATTTGAACCATACATTTAATGCTCTTTCCTGTCCTCAGCGACACACAGTGAATCATTAGACAAATACATTGGCCCCTGGAGTTTCCCGTTTTGATGGATGGCTCCCAGTACCACCATCCTTGAAGGACTGGATCAGACCTCCCTTTCGGACTAAGTCTCAGCTTAGCCGCAGGGCTCATAAGGGAGTCTGGCTAGCATGAGAGAGAGAGCCAGCAGCCCTCTGAGCATCAGACCCATGAGAAGAGCCACCACCCCGACTTCTGAGGCAAAAGCAATGGATTTTTTTTTAATCTTACAGTTGTTTTAGAAAAGCCCAACCCCCTTCAGGTGAGGTGACATCACACACCTATCTCCCTTCTTTAAATTAAATATGGTGGCAGCAACTGCGAACTCCATAATTCAGCGACATGAGGTCTTTATTGTCGCCAATTAGAAGCCAGCTCCCCACAAACTTGCCGGCTCACACCTCTAGCACCCTGCAGAACAGCATCCAGCACCCGCTCCTCCCCTCTCCCCCCTTGGCTACAGCGTATGAGAAAAGCCAGTGAGAAATGGAAAACAATCTTTGTACCCCGCCACTTAATAGATATAGACAGGAAAATGTGCGGACTTGATCTAATTCTGGTGACAACAGGCGTCCATCAGATCCAGGCTGCCATCGCCGGCTGAGACGGCCAGGCCACATTGTTTCACCCTTCCTTGGAACCCCAGCAGTGGGCTTGCCATCCTCTCTGCTGTGTGCAGGTCTGCCTCCCACCGGCTGATGTTTATTGGACCAGGACTTGCGCCAAGCACTGTTGCGAGCAATTTGCACATATTAACTCTCTGAACCCTTCAGTAACCCTTTGTTGTACAATACAAAGAGATGAAGATGCTGGTACTTCACAGGCTGTTCAGAGTTAAAGGAGCTAACGTGCACAGTCCAGGTCAATGAGAGAGACCTTGTCTCGAAACCAAGGGGAACAGTCCCTGAGAAAGGACACCTGGGGTTGACCTCTGACCTCCACATGCACACGCCCCCACATGTACACACAACATGTGCATCTGCATGCATACAAATATGCACACTCACACACACTATGCATGTACACATGTACATGCACACACAGAGCATTATAATTCTAGCTCAGTGATATAACTATATATGTATTAGTATCTCTTTATTATTATCAGGAGAGGAAAAAGGCAGTGATACTGTTCTTTTTAAATTATCTACATAATCACTTCTGGCATATTTAAAATGACTTTATGGGACTTAATATTCTAATCTAGCTTCATTTGCTTTGAGCATCCTGGAAGGAGAGGGTCGGGTAGTTCTTCTAAGTGTAAATGCTCTGTTTTTGTTTAGCTGGGTTATTTTGACCTTTCTGCCGGCTTCAGTTCGCACAGGTACTTTGGCTCTGAGATTCTTAGTGGGTGGCACGCCTCACTCCAGCGTCCAGCCTTGCAAAGAAGTGGCCTTCTCCACTCGGGGCATTTGAGGGAGACTGCTCGGTAGCCTAGTGTGCGTGCGTGTGTGTGTGTGTGTGTGTGTGTGTGTGTGTGTGTGTGGCGGGGTGAGAATACCTCTTATGTTTTTTCACCCCTCTGGCTGTTTCCATAATGCTCTTTCTTCTTTTAAAGATGTATTTTTATGTGCATTGGTGTTTTGCCTGCGTGTATGTCTGTGTGAGGGTGTCATATCCCTTGGAACTGGAGTTACAGACAGTGTGAGCTGCTGTGTGGGCACTGGGAATTGAACCTGAGTCCTCCTCAGTGCTATTCACTGCTCAGCTGTACCTCTAAATCCATCATGATGCCCTTTTGTCTTTGCTTGTGTTGCGTCTGGATGTGGCTGCATGATTCACATCCAGGATGGTGATTCCCAGCCCTGCTTTTAGGTGAAGCGGTTGGGAAGTCCTTGTGCTGCTAACGTGTGTGTGTGTGTGTGTGTGTGTGTGTGTGTGTGAGAGAGAGAGAGAGAGAGAGAGAGAGAGAGAGAGAGAGAGAGAGAGCTCTGTGGTCCCACCAGCATTTGGGTTCTTCTGACCTCTGTTCACCCCAGCCTGGCTCCTGCAGGGCTCCAGAGGCCAGATGCCATGTTCCATTTGGGTCCCCAGCTTGGGAACAGTCTCCTAAAAGGCAGAGATTGCCCACTGACAAGCAGAAACTTTGGCCCAGTTTTTCTCACCACTGGGCAAGCTTTCTTGCCTGGTATAAAAGCGCTGATGGCTTCGGTTTTTCCCCTTAGGCTGAGTGTCACTCAGATGGTTGGGCAAGTCAGATGCTTTCCTTAAAAACAGTGATTGTAAAAGAAAAAAGGGAGGAGAGAGGGCAGAAGAGGATGAAGGGGAAGGAGAGAGGGAGAGGAGGCGGGGGAAATGCCCATGGGTGGAGGGAGAAAGGGCAGAAGAAGGAAGAGGAGATGGAAGAGGAAGAGAGAGGAGAGAGGGATTAGGAGGAATAAAGGAGGGGAAGGGGACAAAGGAAGAAGAGGAAGAGGAAAAGAAGGTGGCAAGAATGAGGATGCTGCGGAATGTCCTCGCTGGGAGGAAGCTGTTCCTGATTACTTGAAGACCTCCCTTGGTGATTAGAGTCAATATTTATGTCTCAAGATCTCTCTCTGTCTCTGTCTCTGTCTCTCTCTGTCTCTCTCTCTCTGTCTCTCACAATCTGAGCCAATTTCTCTTTCTGGAGAGATATCAGGGAGTCCTGAGAAGAAAAACCAGCCTGGCCTGGCTTTAGAGATGCTCCCAGCTCAGCCTGGTGTCCTCTTGAGAGCAAGGCTGTGTGTGTGTGTGTGTGTGTGTGTGTGTGTGTGTGTGTGTGTGCTGCAGAAAGACTTTCCAGACAGTCAAGTGTGGCCTTGCCTGCTACAAAGCATGTCCACACAGCTATAAATACCTCCTCCAGCATGGCTTTCCTGCCTCCAGCCTATTTTACTATAAATCAGCGTGCTGTGGTATGTAGGGCACATGCCCGCACCCCCCCCTTCTCTCTACTCTCTGCACCCCCACCTTCTCCACACTCCAGCTTTCCTTCATGGGGTTCAAGTGTCAAACAGAAAAGCTGCACATGTTTCTAGGGGTCCAGAAACAATTCTCAGACTCACTTTCCAGTTCCCTGAGGGCTGGTAAATATAGGAAACTGATGTTGCTGCCCCTCAGGCTGAGAACCTTGAGAGATGAACAGGAATAGAAAAAGCTTCCAGAAGATGCTGGATCTCTCTAAGGAGTGAGTTCTTGACTTGATTTTTCTTTCCTTTCCTCAATGCTCGCAACTTAAGATTAAATTATGCCTGAGTAAAACTGGGGCCTCTGGTGGCCTGGTCTGGAGCATGTCCCCATGACCAAGGAAGCCCAAGGCCACAAAGGGGCAGGACAAATCCATTGGCTCCCATCGTTCTGGAAGATGCTCCCATGCCCCTTGGGATGCCTTGCCGGTGACCCACCTCCCCAGTCTGTGTTCTTGGCAGGTGCTCCACACCTCTTGATATACCCAGCTGCTTAGAGTCATTTAAAAGAAATCTTTATCTCTCCGGATTGGGTGACAGAATTAAAGGCCTGGGGAGGGAATGTAGAACCCAGACAGGGGAAACATTCACAGTTCACTGGGCCCCTGGGTGACTCCTGATGACAAGGTGGGGAAAGGCAGGGGGGCTGCCTGTTTCCTCATCTGACAACAGCATCTCACAGGCCCCAGAGCCTCTGGGTATCTGAGAGAATCGGTCTGGAAGGGTCTGCAGGAAGGCAGGCAAGCGTGAAGCTCTGCCTCGTGCCTTCAGCCCCAGGATGGCCGTCTGGCTCCTACTTCTGTCCTAGCTGGGGCCCCTCAGGCATCTTGCTCAGCCTCTCTCTCCATCTCATCGTGATTCAGGACCAACTCTCTGCACAGACTTGGTATGAGATGCTCTCGGCAAATGGCAACCTTCACTCTTGCATTGGGAGAGACTATGGATGGATGTTGACCCTTGAGGTGGTGGAACAAGAAGGACGGCCATCCAATGCCTGGCCTAGTGTCGAACAAGTCAGATGCTAGAGAGGGACGAGGCAGCTCAAGACTTTGCCTCGTGGAGCAGCACAGAAATCGCCAGAAGGAATGGTGTGCTTCCCAAGGGTCAGCCGAGGAACCTAGAGTAAAGGGGTCATTGTGTCCTGGATCTCTCTCAGGGCCCAGCAGGATGGGACAGGACAGAGCCTTTGCAGCAGTAGGCCCAAGAAGATGGCTCAGCGGGTAGTGTGCTTGCCACGCAAGAATGAGGAGCTGAGCTGGCCCCAGAGGTCCCAGAGAAAGCTGGGCGTAGGCGCTTGCATGTGTAATCCCAGAACTCCTACTGGGAGATGGAAAATGGAGTCAGTTGCTGGTCAGCCAGCCTGGCTTCCATGGCAGCAACCAGGAGACGGTGTCAACCAAGGTAACAGGCAAGGATCAATAACCCTTGGCTGTCTCTGATTCCCATCTGCATGCTGAGGCACATGTATGTTCACACACGTATGTATAGGCACACATACCATAGACACATACATTATTAAAATCGACTTTACCTGTACCTATACGGTTTTTAGTATGTGTGATGGTTAATATTGTCAAATTGGCAGGAGTCAGAGTTGCTTGGGAGTCAAAACCTTGGGTGTGTCTATGATGTGGTGGGTGTCTATAATGGGCTAACTGAGGTGGGAGGAGCCACCTGGGACTGATCATGGGGCAGTGGCAAATGTCACTCTCTGCTTGTGACTGCAGTGCTGTGAGACCAGCTGCTTCACACTCCAGCTGTTGTGTGCTCCTCACAGGACAAACTGCGCTTGCAAACTGGAAGGACAAATAAGTCTTCCTTCCCTCTCTTCTTCCTCTTCCCTCCCTTCCTCTCTTCTTCCTCTTCCCTCTCTCCCTCTCCCCCTCTCTTCTTCCTCTTCCCTCTTTCCTCTCCCTCCCTCCTCCCTCATTCTCTCCTCCCTCCCTCTCCCCCTCCTCCCTCTCTCCCTCCTCCCTCATTTCCTCTTCTCTCTCTCCCTTCCTTCTTCCCTTCTTCCTCATTCCCTCCCTCCCTTTCTCCCTCCCTCCCTCCTTCCTTTCCTCCCTTTCTCCCTCTCTTTTTTACTCCCTTGATAAAAATAACCAATACAGTATGGCCATAGGAAAAATTATAAATTATAGTACATTCCATTTCTGCTGGTTTAGAGATAATCCAATCAAGGATGTATGTGTTCTCCATCTCTAGCTGTAAACTTATTTCTTTCAGTTTTGACAGAAATTTAGCTTGTGAATCCATTTCTTTAATAGCATTGAAATGATAAAAATAAATTAGGGAAGTAGAGGGCAGATCAGTGGTTGCTGGGGTATGGGGGTGACAGAGTGATGGGATGAGGAGAGGCAGGATGTGATCAGAAAAGAGCCACACCCTTCAGGTGAAGTGAGTCTGTATCTTGAGTGTATGGATGCTAAATCTTGAGAGAGACGTGTTGTATTTCTGCAAGATGCTGCCACTGAGGGAAGGGGTGGACATGGAAACAAGGCACATGGAATCTATGTGTTTACTATAACTGTACGAGATCCACAGTGACCTCAGAACAAAGGGTTAGGTGCTAAGAAGATGGCTCAGTGGTTACACACTTGCTGTGTTAGAGTGGGGACCCAGAGCCCAGGCATAGCAGCCTCCGAAGGCAGAGATTAAAGATCCCATAGCAAAGAATAGTCACATGAATGATCTCTGGGAGACACTGCTTCAATGAATAAGGTGGAAGAGCTTCTGAGGACAGACGATGATTCATAACATCTACCTCAGTCCTCCACATGTTCTCTCTCTCTCTCTCTCTCTCTCTCACACACACACACACACACACACACACACATACTTGCTCACAATCATGTAAATATGCAAACAGCACACACACACACTGAAATGCACACATACAGAGAGAGAGAGAGAGAGAGAGAGAGAGAGAGAGAGAGAGAGAGAGAGAGAAGGAAAAACCACAAAGGAAAGGTTTAACTCTGAAAAAGTCCCTTCCAAACCCTAACGTTGGCAGAGACATAAAACAGCAGACTTCATTTGGAAAGCAGTTTGGTCAAGCATTAAGTATCTCCATGTCTCTTGGTTCCAAGAGTGCTACCCCTGAGAGTTGCTGCCAGGGGAATAACTGTGAACATAAGGACAAAGCACACAGAGATGTCGCCTCACTCTCCCTTATTACAGCTAAGAGCGCAAGCCTTTCTCTAAGAAAAGTTACATGACATATGGTGTGGCCGTTCAGCAGGCTACTGGGTAGCCACGACTAGTGTTTATGAGATGGCGTTAAACAGCAACAAATGGGTGGGGCACGTCTTTAATCCCAGCACTGAGGAGGCAGATTCTGCTGCGAATTTGAGGCCAGCCTGGTCTACAGAATGGGTTCTAGGCCAGCCAGGGCTACATAGTGATACCCTGTCTCAAACAAACAACTGAAAACAAAAACATAATTTATCACACAAAAAAACCCACCACCACCACCACCATTAAAACGGTAATACTATGTATCGACAATTAGTTTGCTAAGTCTTAAAACTGTCTTTTGGTGTGTAATGATGGATATAGAAATATGAATGGTGGTTATTATTACTATAAATTAAATTTTTGGCTTCATTATACTGTCCATGGATTTATTTAATAAATGTTCACTTTATTTACATCCCATGAAATGAGGTAGCATTCTATTGCTAGGAGACAATGCCTTACCAGGGGAGAGGGCAGACAGCTGATGTGCCCCCTGCTGGTTTATCATGGTGGGGCTGTGACATCTTGAGTTGCCAGGAGGGAGGCACAGATTAGATAGACTGGGCTCACATTTATTATGGGTCATTTCTACCTCAGCATCACTGAGAGAGGCAGTGGAAAGGAGAATCTAAAACATAGTAGCTTATGGGAACTCTGGCAACATATTTAAGTCTTCCCAGCCTCCTTTAGTAAAGATAGAAAAAAGGGACTGTGTAATCTTTGTGTGAAGGAGGGTGTTACAGTAACTCTGGAGGTGTCCAATTTCTCCCACAGTAGATGCAGCACCTGCAGTCTGTGGGTTCATAGCACATCCCAGCCACTCCAGCATCCGGGATTGTCACACTTTGTTCTTCTCAGTGATGGTGAGGATGACATGGTTCCCCGATTAGCATCTGTGTCTCCATGGTTACCAATTACACAAGGCATATTCTCATTTATAGTCATATTACTGTTCCCCCTTTTGTGAAATGACTTTATTTATTTATTTTTCTGATATTATTATTATTATTATTATTATTATTATTATTATTATTTTGTTTTTGAGACAGGGTTTCTCTGTGTAGCCCTGGCTGTCCTGGAACTCACTTTGTAGACCAGGCTGGCCTCGAACTCAGAAATCCGCCTGCCTCTGCCTCCCGAGTGCTGGGGTTAAAGGCGTGCACCACCACACCCGGCTTGATTTTATTATTTTTTTAGAATGTTCTGTGTAAGTATTGTATTTACATCCCCCCCCCAGCCCTGCAACTTCCTCCATGTTTCCCTTACTCCCTCTCGTGTTCATGACCTCTGCAACCTGTTGGGTGCATTTAATGTTGCTCTCATGTGTATGTGTGCAGAGCTGGCCACTTGGATTGCAAGACCTATCAGGAGCCGCTCCTCGGGGAAGAAGGATTCTTCTTTTCTCAGCATCCATTAATCTCCTGTAACTCTTCATCCGGGTATATATGTATGTAGGCACTCACAGAGGCCAGAACGGGGTGCTAGATCCTCCTGAGCAGGAGTTACAGGCACATGTGAACTGTCTCCTGTGGGTGCTGGGATGTGAACTTCCATCCTTATGACCGGGCAGACGCTCAGCCATCCATCCCTCCAGTGCCATCCTTGCTCTGTTCTTATCAAGTTGGCTACCTTTTTTCTTTCATTTATGGGAGTTCTCAAAGTAGTCTAGATATGACATTTGATATATTTATGTGGAAATTATTCTGGGCAACTTCATTACTTTCCCCCACTTTTTATGTGGTACCTTGTGGGAGCTTTTTAGATTCCAATGTGCCATATGATTATTATTTTTTTTTAATGTGTTTTGATCTTGTATTGGACAACTTTGCTAAACATGGCCCTCTTGGATTTTCTGTGTAGATTACAGCATCCATGGACCAGAATTCTTTGTAATGTTTTTTATTCCAATTCTTTTTACAAAAGGAATTGTTGATTTACTTTATGTATATGAGTACACTGTAGCTGTCTTCAGACATACCAGAAGAGGGCATAAGATCCCATTACAGATGGTTGTGAGCCACCAAGTGGTTGCTGGGAATTGAACTCAGGACCTCTGGAAGAGCAGCCAGCGCTCTTAACCGCTGAGCCTTCTCTCCAGCCTTGAATTCCAGCTCCTTTATGTCACATTTCTTTTTTTTTATCTTGCTGGATTGTGTAGGATCTCACACATACAAGCAATGGTACTTACCTGATTGGGAAAAACTATCTCGTGTTTTATTACTGACTATAGTATTTACTTAAAATATGGCACATGGAAGGCAAAGACTTTCTTGACTATTGCTGGGTAACTAATTAATTTTTTTAAATTTATAATATGTTGATTTTTAAAAAATATATTTCTGCATTTACTGAGAGAACATGTTTATTTTCTGGCATTAAGCCATCCTCACACTCTTGGGACGGGGGTGTCTGGCTTTCTGTTCTTATTTCATACATAAATACATGTATGAGCACACATATGACATAATTAGCTTTTGTGACATTTGCACTAATAAGAAAGGCTGAGCTATGACTGTCAGTGTTACCATAAAAGTCATAGAAGAACCACATAAAGATACCATGACACACAGATGTAACTAAAGTTTAAAAAAAGACTGGTAATATTAAGTGTTGGTGAAGACCTGGGACAAATAGGGGTTGCTGTACATTACAAGAGAGAAGGCCAAGTGGTCTGACTATTTCAGGAAGCAATATGGCAGCTTCTCTGCCATATAGCTAACCAGTTCCACCACTTCAGGATGAGACACTGGGAGAAATTTAGTCTCACAAACCTCATTTACAGTAAAGATTAATTTGAAAGAATCCTAATTGTCACCAGTATAAATATCCCTTATTGGTAAATGGATAAACAGCTAAAAAGTTTAAAATGTGGGTGTGAGGGCTCAGACCTTTAGTCCTAGCATTTGAGAAGAGGAGACAGCAGAAGAAGGGCGATTTCTGTGAGTCTAAGGTGTAAATAGCAAGTTCCAAGCCAGCCAGGGCTACACAGGGAGACCTGGTCTAAAAAACAAGGCGCTATATTAAATTAGAATTGAGACACAAGGACCGCATCCTGACTGACTCCCCTTTGCATGACACTGCAGAAGAGGCCAAGCTTTAGGAGAGAGATGAGTGGACCAGGGGCAGACAGATCACCAGTGGAATGGACAGAGAGCTGACCACAGAGAAGCACAAGAGAACTGTGTCTATTCGTTGGCTGTAGGCAAATAATTGGAAAATTTTACTATGTGTGGACTGCACTTTCTTTACATGATTCATTAGCTTCTTAAGGAGGTTTACTCCTTACAGGTTTGGAAAAACTTTCCAGTAAAGCCTCATGGAGGGAAGGATATCTCAGTGGGTAAAGCATGAGGAGCACGAGGCAATTCCCAGAAGACATGCAAAGCAGCCAGGCATTGTGGTGCAAGCTCAGAATTCTAGTGTTGGGGAATAGAGACACAGGGATCCCTGGGGCTCCCTGACCGGCCAGCCTGCCAGTGACTTCCAAGTCAGAGAGAAATCCCAGTGCATCACACCCAGGGAACACTACAAGGTTAACCTCTGGCCTTCACACAAATGCACGAACATGTACACACACACACACACACACACACACACACACACACACACACAGATGCCTGCGTGTGCACTCTCACACACACTCATGCGTGCACACACACATGTACTCACACATGCATGTGCCCCCCACGTGTGCACACACACTCATGCACACACATGTGCACAAACATGCACTCATACATGCATGCACACATACATACACATGCACATTCATGCACACTCCCATACATATGCATGCACACATACACATACATGTGTACACTCACACCTCACCAGCCTATATTTGAATGTGGCTCCATTTGAATTGCTCTGTTCTTTTAATGACTACAACCTATCCAGTCTCTGCTTCTTCTTACATTACCTTTAGGAAAATAACCTATTTTAATGAAAGGTCATGATATTCTCTTATATGTAAAAATTTTCCTACTGGTATATAGGTTCACCCCAAATCTTATTCCTAATATTGTTTTTTGTACATCTTTCTTGATAATTTTATAGTATTGCCACAGATTAGTTATTTTACATAACCTTTGAATTTTAAATCCATTACTATTGTATATATGTAGGAAGTGTGTGTGTGTGTGTGTGTGTGTGTGAGAGAGAGAGAGAGAGAGAGAGCGAGAGAGAGAGCGTATGAGTCAGTATGTGAGTGTGTGCTCTGTGGTTCATATCTGGATCCAATACACACATACACATACCCACACTTTTTGAGTCGTTTTAATATCAGTTTCAAGGCTCTGAGTTTGGGTTCACATGCCTGTACTCACACATGCATGTGCCCCCCACGTGTGCACACACACTTAGTAAGCCATGCACACTCCCATACATATGCATGCACACATACACATACATGTGCTTCTTCTTACATTACCTTAGTAAGCCATCTATGCACTTTGAGAATCTCTCGGGTAGGAAGTTGGACCAGTGTGTTTAGCTGAGTTTACTCTGTACCCAACCTAAGACCCTTGATCTATGTCCCTTTCTCTTTCCTAGTGGTGTGCCAGACTTCTCTGCATTGTGGGATGGAGAGAGGAAGGAAGGCTTTTTTACCTTTTGTCTAGAAAATCTT
>LR749527.1:3317776-3340971 GCA_902729485.2 Mus minutoides
GGCAGGGGGCAGGGGGCAGGGGGCGGGGGGCGGGGCCGAGGCCGAGGCAGGCAGATCTCTGTGAGTTAACACCAGCCTGGCCTACATAGTAATTTCCAGGCCAGGGATTTCATAGGCTCTCTCTCAAAAAGAAAAGGGAAATTAACAAGTGTTTAATTTGTATTCATTTTTAAATTAATTTAAAGATTAACAATGATAGGAAAAAATAAGGAGCTTTATGACCAGCCCTCATGGTCAAGAATTTGAACAACCATGATCTGAAAATGTTTCCTAAACCATGTCTGCAGTGAATATGTACAGACTCTTTGAGATACTGCTCAGGAAAGAGGATATTTTGCTCTGTAAAAGTGGATATCAGTGCTGTAGAAAGGATTTTAAATACACAGGAGGATGGCATGTATACCTGTGAATATGACACCATTTAAGAGCTTGGGCATTCAGGACTTGGGTATCTCTGAGGATCCTGGAAGCACCCCCTCACCCCATAGAGAGGGACAGCTGGATGAATGCAGTGACCTCAGCATCAAGGCCAGCGTGAGTGTCCTCCCCTCTCCCTGGGACAGCTTTTCTCCCTCCTTCCTCCCGGGGCTCCAGCCAGCCTGCCCCAGGCTTTACTGTGTTCTACTTTTGTTTGCCCAGTTAACAGTGGCACACATACTCTGGAAGGGGAGTGCTCTTCTCGGGAGTTTATGGACAACTGACCTCAGACTGCAGATGTTCAGATGACCTGGAGACTCTGCAGGCCACGGACAGGGTTGTCAGCACCCCACCCCCCTCTTAACTTCGGCAAGACCAGGACAACAGCCAGCCCCTCCTCTGCCAAGGAAACAGAAAAAGGGCGAGCTGCCAGAGGGGAAGCCAGAAGACTCCCACTGGGCAGGGCCTGCATGCAGCCAGCTCTCCTTGAGGGGTCCCTGTGCGCTGACACCTTGTTTTCTCACCTCTCCTGGCTTGTTTCTGACCCATTAACTCAGCTCTGGGCTAGACCAGCTGAGAACTCTGCTGGGCCAGCCTCCTCCAGGAATGGTTTTTTTTAAATTGTTGTTGCTGTTTTGATGTCTTCTTTCTGGGGGATTGAGCTCTGGGACTTGTGACCCCCAAGCAAGTGTCCTACCATTATCCCCACATAATTAGCTAATTTTAATTAATTAATATAGGCATGTATTTGAGACATAGTCTCATGTAGCCCAGGCTGCCTCAGACTAGTTATGTTGCTATGATGACCTTGGGCTGGATCCTCCTGCCTGCACCTCTCAGGCCACTGACATTAGAGGTGTATATTACCATGCTCAGCTTTCTGCAGTGCTGGGGGCTGAACCCAGGGCTTTTTGCACACCAGGTAAGTGCTCTACCAACGAAGCAACTAAACTGTATCCTCAGCCTCATTTTCACCTCCACTGTAATCCACACTGTGCCTTCTGACCGTCTGACACCGCAGCGTTTACACCCACAGGAGCCTGGAAGAGCTGTCGGTCAAATGGGGGAAACCACATAGCAATGTTTGTTGATTGACTGTTCTGACATTTCCTTTTGTTTTATCAAACACTTTTACACATTACCTCTCTGGCTCCTTGACCAAGTCTACGGAGAGGACATTATAGATGATACGGTTCATCTTATAAAGTATAAAATAGAAGCCAAGGGAGGTTGCCCTACTCTGGGAAGCCAGGGCAGGATTTGAACTTGGGTGTAGTCCTCCAAAGAGACAGGGTTTTCCCCAGGCAGATCTCAGAACACAGCTCTAGGAAGCCACTCAGCCAGTGGGTGTTATCCTCTGGTGGAGCTATGGGCACCCCAGGCAGAGAGGCTCCTGGCCATCACCCTATGCTGGATCTGCCCTCTCGAGGGTGGGGAGAAGGTGAGACCAGGCAAGTGCTGCCTCCTGGCACCCCCCCTTTCCTGGACCAGCTCCACCCGGCCTGCTCAGGGCCACTGCTTCCGCCTGCCTGTGCATAGCATGGCTCCCCGGGCACCTCAGATGACGACTGGTTTCATCCTGCCCATAACGATGCGTTTATCAGGAGGGAGACAGACGTTCCTATCCAGAGGGGAGCGAGAGGGAGCGGAGGAAATCAATATTGGAGAATGATGAGTCTCTTGTGCCTCTCCCCACTCCAGGCCCTCCGCAGAGGCAGCAGATAAAATAATGCTAGTTTTGATATTAATCAGTCTTGAAGCTGGGTGAACCGAGCAATGCCCCTTTAATAGCGAGCCACCACCTGCTGGCACTGGGGCTGACAATTCTCAATCAATGTGCACAATTGTCCCTGTCTGATTCTATACCCTGTTCCGCTCTGAGTCCGCACTGCTGTCCAACTGCAGGGGTCTGAGGGTGGGGGAGGAAGGGCTCCAGGAGGGAGCCAGCGACACAGCCATAACTTCGGACTCAGCTCACTGCCACATAAAATTCCTCCCTGCCGGAGGTTCAAATGCCTTCATAGCTAAGCTGAAATCCAAGCAGCGCAGACAGTATTATTACCAAGCCATTAACACTCTAGTATAAATGCTCACAGCCCTGTCCCTATGGCAATAACCACAGAGCCTGCTTCAGGGACATGGCAAGGGGGTACAGGAGGTGATTTGCACTCAGGGCCCAGCCTACATCTGGCAGTCTCAGTTTCTCTGGCCTTAGCACTCCAGATCCCAACTGGTTCACCAGCTGCTCCGGCTGGAGTTGACCTCTGAGGAACTCTATTTCCTCCAGTAGGAACTCTTGGCTGAGCTAGGATGGCAGGTTCTAGTGGAAGTACCAGGCAAAATGGCATCACAAATGAGACTTGGCATAGCACCCAGCACGTGGTGAGAGATCCTGGAATTTTCTAGAAAGGGGAAGGATGAAAGGAGACACTCATGAATGAAGGGACATCTGTAGGAAAACCTCAGAGGGGGCAGAGGAGGGTGCAGAGGCCACACAAAGGCCAGCCATCACCTTGTACTTGGTATTGAACTTGGAGGTAAGGATACACAGGTAAGGGATATCAGGACCAGCCCTGACCCTCCAAAAACTGACAACTCCAGGGGCATGTCCTTCATGTCTTCAGGGCCAATCAGTATCCTCAACACAGAGAAAGCAGGTAGGTTGGAACTTAAACTGCCTAGATTAAGTTTATTCCTAGGTTGGTCTCCCAAGAAGCTACAAAAACCATAAGTTGCCCATTCAAGCGCTCTGTCAGTTTCGATCCTGGCTCCAGCTCTTACCAGCAGAGTGACTTTGAGTAAGACACTCTCTCTTACTTTCTGTATTTATACAGGGGTGATTAAAAAAAATAGAATTCCTTTTGTGGAGTTATGTATAGGTGGATCAAAAGAGCACAGAGACAACCCTGTTAGGCACTCTCTGATTATGATGACAGGCCTTCTACCAACGTGCACCTGTGTAGGGACCAGGTTTGGCATCAGGTGACAGTCACATCTGCCTCAGGGTGGGATTCTTTCTGTCTCAAACATTTTTTTCCACTGAAGCTGAAAAGCAACTCTAGTCATTGCCTCCCGTAACTGTGGTAGTTTAGATGGGGGCTTCTTAGAACCCAGGTCCTTGACCTTGGCCTGGATCTCACAGCCACTGGACCTGGCAGGCGTGACAAGAAGAACTATGGGCCTGACTGCCATCCCACAGATATCTGAGATCAGAGAGTTGACCCTGGTGAGGAGGCCAGTGGGGAGGAGCCTGTAGCTGTGAACCTGTCCTGATTAGACAGAGGGGAAGGTTGTTTCCCTATCAGGTTCCCAGTCATCCTACACTGTGACTGAGGGAGCCACACCTGCTACTCCCCAGATGTCAATCATCAAGGGAAGCCAGGGCAAGAACTCAAGCAGGAACCTGGGAGACTGCTTCTTCCTGCTTACAAATGTCCACAGCTGGGAACACCCAGATGTCCACAGCTAATGTACATATAAGCAGTATAGTCCATAAACAAAGGGAGGTTTTATTCAGAGGGAGGTAATCTCTTGTATTGATGAACTTTCTCTATGAGTAAGAGTGCTTGTTATAAAAGCATTGTCATCAAGCATTCAACTCAAGTTCAAATCCCTAGCACCCACATAAAAAGCTGGGTGTGGCCACATGTGCCTGTAACTTCAATGCTGTGAGGTGGGAAAGGGGGGCAGACAGGCTTGCTGGCCTCTGGCTTAGCTCTGATTTGATGGAGAGAGACTGTCTCAAAGGAATAAGGCAGACAGAGATAGAGCAGGACACCCAGTGCTCTCCACAGGTCTCCACAATGTGCATGGATGTGCATATTGCACACACACACACACACACACACACACACACATCTGTGCTCATACAACACACACACACAACACATACACACACAAAATCTCAATACATGTTTCAGCTTGAAAATGTGTGAAATGAAAGAAACCTGACACAGTCACGCATCACATGTTTACATAAAATAACCTGAAGGTAAGTAAAGTCACAGGGATAGGAAGCAGCTTGGCAGTTGCTGGAATCTCAGGGAAAGGGGGTACAGGGAGGGTGGTTACCAGGGTGCATCTCCAGTTAGGATGATGCTGTTCTAGGGAGCAGGGCTGGCTTGGCCATATTGAATTATGAAATGGCACCGAAATGGCAAAGGCTGGCAAGACGGGTCATCAGGTGAAGCACCTGCTGTGCCAGTGTGAGGACCTGAGCTGGGATCTCCAGAATCCACATAAAATCCGGGAAGTGTGGCAGCCATCTGTAATTCCAGTGCTCAGGATGTGGAGGCAGAGGGCTGGCATGCTATGGCAGCCTGATATACAAGCTCTGCGTTCAGAACCCTGCCCCTCGGTGACTAATGACAGAGTGACTGAGGAAGGTTTCTCTCTCTCTCTCTCTCTCTCTCTCTCTCTCTCTCTCTCTCACACACACACACACACATACACACTTCAATGCATTTCTTTGAAAGGGCAGGATTTATATCAGTTTAGGGGTGCACACTACAAGTGTGTACACACAAGCAATGGACAGGGGGCAGGAGCTAGGGGTGAGAGACTAGAAGCTATGTAAAGTGTTCATCAAAGGGTGAGACCCAAATCAGCCCCTCAGTTGTCCCCTCTTCTTCATGTCATTGCTCATGCTGAGAACTTTGACCTGACAGTCACATGGTCCTGCAGCCCTAGGGAGCAGGAGGGGCAGGCCTCCTGCAGATCAAGAGACCTGTTGCCTCTGGTACTTCTGCTAGCTGAGAATCAGACACCAGAGACTGAACCTGCTAAAAGGCTCTGGACACTGAGCTCTGGAAGCCCATGATTAGGCTTGAGCACCCAGTATCTTGGGCATTGGCAGAGCCACAATATGCATGGATTTCAATGCATGGGTTTCAACGATCCTGGAGTGTTCCTGGGAGCACTGCTTAGCGTCCTGGGTCTTGAGGAAGGGACAGCACTGGGAGAAGCTGGCTGCTACCATGCACCAAGGATGCCCCCAACGCACACAAGGCCACCGATAGGACCATCGTGGAAGGCTTTTCTTAGGAGGCGACCCTTGGTTGAGTCTCTTGCATCTCATGGCTTCCATCTGGAGGTTTCATTTCAGATAAAAAGAAGACAATTTTATAAGACTTTACCCCTAGGTTAGATGCTTTGTTTAGATTCGTTGGTTCATAAAGCAGCTAGGTGACTTGAGATTAGTTAATGGTGCCTTGGTTTCTTCTTCTATAAAATCTGGTTCATGGAGGCTTAGGAGATAGCTCGGTTTGTAAAGTTCTTGCCTTGAAATATGGAGGCATGAGTTCAATCCCTGGAACCCACATTTTAAAAGGCAGGCGTGGTGGAATACACTTTGTAACCCCCAAACTGGTCAGGTAGAGATGAGCACATCTCTTGGGTTTGCCGGTCATCAGCCCAGTCTATTTGATGAACATTTAGACCAGTGAGAAAACCTGTCTAAAAACAAAAATTAAAAAAATAAAGGGAGATCATCCCTGAAGAACAACCCCTGAGATATTGTCCTCTGGCCTCCACATGCCTGTGTACAACTGTACACATGCATCTGCACACATATGTATACCTGCACACATATGGTCTCTCACACACATGTACACACATGCACATAGGACTCATGGTAATGGCCTCACAAATTCATTCTGCAGTTAGACAAGGTCGGCAAGAGCACCAACACGGGGAACCCAGAGTGGGAAATACGTCATTGTCATCACCATTGTGCCCATGCCTCAGCAGATAGTGGCTTTGGAGCCAGGGTTACCAATATGGTGGCCAAACTTCAGCCAAGCTGGGTGTAGACATCATGCAGAGGATGGGTAGGTAGGTCTCCATGCCCACAGCACTGGGAGGGTGAGTTGGTATGGGTGTATCAAGGCTCTCAATTTAAACGTGTTACCATTGGGTATGGGTGTATCAAGGCTCTCAATTTGAACTTGTCACCACTGGGTATGGGTGGTATCAAGGACCTCTGGTCACTCTAAACTTGTCACCAGAGTAGTAACTGTTCACCACTTCACTTCAGAATTAGAGAAACTGGAGCTCAGGGAGGTCAAGTGACTCTTTCAAGGCACACAAAGGGGCTGTACTCCAGGCTACATGCCCATGTGTCCACTGCAGAGGTGGTGGGGGATGGGATCGTGACTAACTGCCCAGGTCTTCGTTCTCAGTGATCTACTGACATGACAGCAAGCTGCATCGCCAAAGGCTGAGCCGGAAGGACACTTACCGGGCTTGGTACCTGCTGTCATCTCCCAGGATGCTCCATTCTACATCCCCTCCTCCTAATGGAACCCCTAGGGACCCAGGCTCCCACACAGTCCATATCTGGAAGGGACACTGTATCTGTACAGGTAGCACTATAACCCAGGCTTTTCCACCCAAATCAAGGATATTCCTCATGCCCATGGGATGTGAGTTCCTGGTTACAGGGTCCCTCATTAGCTTGGATGCCCCCCACTCAGGCTGGCAGATGGATTTCTTCCAGGTGCCAGCAGCACCTTTCTACACGTTTCCTCATCCTGGGATCCTTAGGCAAGGGAAAGCACCAAGGCTTTCAAAGTGGAAGTCACCAAGGAGGTCAGTCCTTTGTAGCTGCTGAGGGCTGCTTCCCCTTTCCCGGTTCTGAGCTAATTTTAAACCTCTATTTTTAAGAAGGACCTGACTTCTCATACGTTCTGCTTGATCAATAAATAAGGGCCTGCCTGGGACTAATTGAGACTCTGACTTCTGCATGGGGCAAGAGAGTCTTGGGGAGGGATATGGTCTCAGCAATTCCACTCAACTGTGGAACATTCCATTTCCAGGCCAGCCTCAGCAGAGGGAGACTGGCAAGCCAGCCCTGAAGACCTGGAGAGACACTGGATCACAAACACAAAGCTTCCTCTTGCTTCTCCAAGTCTTGAGTTCATGTCCCTTGACCTCCTGGGATACTGGTCCCAACCTCAGCAGATAGCCCGGGTCCAGTTCAATGAATACCTACAAGCTCAAACATAAGAGATAGTGCCTAGGAGCAGGAGGGGCCGCTTACCTCCTAGTTCTTGGTAACAGGCATGAGACATACGCACACTAAGGATAAACACTATCCCCAAAGAGCACCAACGTGCCGGGGTGGGGGTCACCCTCCTCAGAGGAAACACAGGCACTGGGAGATAGTTCAGTGAAGGGCTAGAGCTGGGGCAGAAAACTCAACACGGCCCAGCCCCAGAGTGCACTTTGGCGGGAGACAAGAGTGCAGGGCTGTCCATTCCATCTCCCATGTTCCTCCACCCTTCTGGACCTTACTCTTTACAATCAAAAAAACCAAGTAAAGAAATAGCACCTACCTCTTTCAATGTCAGCTAAAGGCAGTCAAGATGACATAGGTCGGCACCCAGCAGGCTGTGAGCGCTCAGTGCAAAAATGCAAAGTCCTTAGAAGGTGTGTGCGTGCAGGGGGGGGGGGAGGTTAAATCATCAGACTCCAGCAACCTGTCCCTACCCCCCCATCCACTCCACCCAGCCCCAGCCACTGCCCCCTTACGTTTTATCCCCCCACTACTTGGCAGGTAGGTAGTGTCCAGATTTCTGCACACTTTGCTCTTTCTCCTCACTTCCCCTCTCTGCCGAAATGTCACCTACTCAGGCACGCCGCTGCTGAGTCTCCTTTAGAAATGGCCGCCCACCCCACCCACACTCTTCAGCCTCTCACCCCACCCTCTCGCCAGCACTTCCACCATGCAGCTGACTGCTTTTTTTGCTGCTTTCGCATAACGCTGCTCCTGAGGGAGCAGGACTGTGGTTTTTTTTTTTTTTCTTTTCTCTCTCCTAGTTTATTCTTAGCTAGATTCCCCAATGATTCTCACCATCAGGCTGCCTTGCTCCCCAGGGGATATCAGGCAAATGTCTGAGGACAGCCAGGTGTGTAGATGGATGAGTGCTGTTGATATCTAGTTGGTGGAGTCTGGGGACATCCTGCAATACGCAGGTCAGCCTACTTGTCACTAAACACAAGAATACCCATCCCCCAAAGCCAAGCATACCACAGCATCCTTGTCACTTAGCTCAGTGGTTGGCACAAGCCCCCTGGTGTTCATTATGGAAACAAAGATATGCTATCACCATCAACATTATATATAAATCAGCATTATATATAAGGATGTTTGTCCCTTGGGCTGGGGGATGTAGCTCAGCTCGGGTGCTAATGTGTTTGCCTACCTTGTATAAGGCCCTGAGCTTGATCCCCAGCCCTGCATAAAGCAGGCATGGTGGTACATGCCTACAGTCCCAGTACTTGAGAGGCAAAGGCAGGATAAGGAGTTTGAAACCATCCTCAGCTACATGGATAGTCTGAGGCTAGCCTGAGGTACACGAGAGCTGGGGCTTTATCAGAAAAACAAAAACAACAGAATAAAACAAACAAAAAGATGTCTATTGGGAATGCAAGACCATAATGACACATTAGTGGCCCACTGTGTCTCCTTTCTGGTTGTGATCCGGCCCTGTGGACCACTAGGGTGGGTTGCAAACACTCTACTTTGGGCTACCACAAGCCAGGACTAGTCAACAGTGGCAGTGGTATCCACAGATCTAAGAGATGCTCATCCACCCCTCCCCCAATGAGGCTGGCCCACGGGCTTTCTCAGCAGGGACTTCTCCCCAGGTCTCCAGTATGTTCTACTCTGAGACACACAGGACCTCACAAGCCATTTATGCTAACTCCAGTGGAATCCCCTGTTCCTCCAGACTCTGTCATCTTGGGCGCCATGTTGGGTGTGGGAGAACGACTGTTTCTGCTTCTCTCCGGAGAGGTGACACGAGGGCCAGGGTGTGTGTGTGTGTGTGTGTGTGTGTGTGTGTGTGTGTAAGGCACTGGAGTCCTTGTTCTGCTGCCCCAACTAACAATGTAAACAGCCAGAGCCACAGCCCAGGCTCCAAACACAGAAAGCTACATGGCTGCCTGTGGGGTTGGGGGCTTGTGTGCTGAGAGAAGAGATGCTGAGTGGCTGGGTGAGGCAGCTTTGGGGCTTCACCTCTCACAGGGGCCTTCAGCTCACTCCCAGTCAGCTGTCTAACACAGGCTTCCTGTTCCAACAGAGACTCACAACCGAGGTGAGGCTCTTCCCTGCCCATCACCTGCCATCTGCCTTCACAGCCCGCCTTCCTCCCAGGGTACTGGGTCTGTTTCTGGTCTTTTCTCTCCTGCACCCAATTTTTTCCCCTTTCTGGTCTTCTGTCCACACCCTCTTTCCTTAAAGGTCCTGAATGTCTCTAAAGAAGCCATCACTGTGAAGGTTTAGTAGCCAACACAGGTTGCAAGGCAGGGGACCAAAGGAATAAATCTCTCAAGGAAGAATATTAGAACTCAGACAGCTATACTCCAGGAGAAGAGGATATTGGATGAAGAGAGGATTTACCAGTGCCTCTACAATCACCGGCAGTTGTCCCCAGTTCTGTCACCATATAAGACCAGCATTACACTCAGGATGGGATGATAGAGAGACACACGGTGAAGGACCAGCTGGCAATGACCCAGGAGTCTGCAAAAAATGGACCAGACGCCTGGGGGCAATGATAGCTCCCCCTAGAGTCATGGCTCCATAGGTACAGCTCCTTCGTCCTCCTCTGGGAATCTAAACTCCACCAGAGCTCTCGAAAGCTCTAACACCGCACATTCTCCCTCTCAGAAAACTAATTGGGCTTCCTTACTATGTGGCCACCATCCCCAAGTTTAGTGTCTGAGGAAGCCGAGACAGCCCTGGACATTTCTGCGGATGGATATTGTCATGTGTGACCTTACTCTGTTCTCACAACTGACAGCCCAGCTTTATGAGAGCTTTACAGAGCCTCCAAGGGGCTCTGTGAATTAGCCAACGCTACACTGTCAGGGTGAGAGCGAATGGGGTTAGAGTCCATGCTATCTATCACAGACTAAGGCCAGCCTCTTCCAGCTCTATGTGAACAGTTCAGCTACCATGTCCCCAAGCCCTCTCCCAGGTCACAAAACCCTGATGCCTCCAACCTGAGAATGGTTGGGATTCCTGCCCTCTGTGTGGCAAGACCAAGCAGAAAGCTATCTGTTTCTCAGCATCCTGAGAACCAGCCTTGAGATGAGACTTGCTCGGCAACCACGGGAGGTACCTGGTACGTTTTTTTTAACAATCCCTGTTCAGCCCCAAGATTTCATTTCACTTTAAAACTGTTCATATGCTGCAGTTCCATCAATTGCCACCATAGGATTCCAGTAAAGAGGTCCAGTCATTAAATGGGGGCACTTTCGAGTGGCTGGGAGAAAATATAGTGAACTCCTGGGGGGTTGGTATCTCACACAAAGCATAAAGGGAATACTCATGCCTTGCGCTGTCCCACCATGGACCTTTATCAGCTCTGGGGCTTTTGGCAAAACCCCTTTCTCCCACTAGCCCTCCCAGGCATCCCCCTGTCGCCTAGAGCAGACAGGAGGAAAGCAAGATAGGCAGAGCGGATGTCCTAAGATGGACAGGTAACTTGCAGATGGGTGAGACCACTGGGAAGTGAGTCCAGTCACAGACCCTGACAGCCTAGGGGAGTTTGGCCCTCAGGCACCCACAGCCCAGCTCAACAGGTGGCAGAGGACTTTACTATCCCGCATCCAGATCATTTCTTCCAGTTTCACTCAAGTCTGTGGTGGGAAAGTGTGGCTTTGGTTTTGGAGTGGGCAAATTGCTCTAAAACATTGGCAAAAAGGGGGCGTCATGATCCTCAACTACACACACACACACACACACACACACACACACACACACACAGAGAGAGAGAGAGAGAGAGAGAGAGAGAGAGAGAGAGAGAGAGAGAAAGAGAGCCCGCACGCCCCACCCTGCCCCTGGCTACTCAGTAAGGAGGCCAGCTCGACGCAGTAGCGGTGGCACCACCAGAAACCATCGCTTCCTGGACCCCCGACAAGGCGTGTGTATATCCCTTCTCCTCATCTTTGCTCTTACCTCACAGTCACGACCCCAGACTCGCCTGGAAGGTCCCTTGTGGGCTGCGCGCGGTGGAAGGTACCGCGCTGCTTGCCGGACGCCCGCCCCGTCCGGTCCGCCGGAGCTGCTCTGCGCCAGCTACCGTGCGGGTGGCCGCCGCTGGAGCACCAGACTGGAAGAAGGCGGGGTCTGGGGCGGGGTCTGGGCGGGGCCTGCCTTCCCAATGCAGTCAGTTGCGGGTGGGTTTTGGGACTGAAGGATGCTGTCTTCCACCGAGAGGAAAACCCTTGGGGTTGGGAAGCATCCTCGTGGAGGCTGTAGGTGAAGATTTTGGGGGTTGTCGTAGGAGAAGGGAGGCTTTCCAAACGAGAACACTTGCCTTGAGTCAGACTTATCTTCCCATGGCTGCTGCTGCAGTCGACGGTGGAGAGAATATTCCAGCCCCAGCCAGTTGTTCATTGAGTTCTGAGGGCCAGACACCAGTCAAAGCGCTTTTCAGGTTTCCTGTCATTTGACCTTCACAACGTTCCCATTTCACGGATGCCAGCGGGAAGGCTTAGACCCGAGGGTGTTCCTGAAGGCACACCACAGAACCACATCTGCAGCTCATGGCTGCCTGGCTATGGCATTAAACATTTCTTCCTTCTCTAAATTGTTAGCTGGCTTCCATGGTGCCATCAAACTTAATCTCACAGGTATATGAAGCCCCAGACAATTTGCAGCTGGAGCCATGGTATGGTGAAGGGCAGCTATCTAGCCAGACTGGCTGGGAATACACAGGACTCACTCTTTCTGGCTGGAACACCAGCCCACCTTCATGTCTCTGAAATGGTAGCTGGTAACTTTGTCCACACATGTGTGAACTTTGTCCGCAGTAGCATTTGCTGCAAGCTGGAAGCATGCCCTTCAGCGATGTAGGCTTGGGCAGCCTGGCCACGGGCGTCTTCCAGCAAATTGACTCTTCTGTCAAGTTCCTTCAGGCAATGAAGTGGGGCAAGATGGGGAGTGTTCGTGAATGTGTGTTCATGTGTGGTTGTGTGTGTGACACGCATTTCCAGTGTGCACACATGTGCATGCATGCAGTTGGGATCTCGGAACTGGGACTCTGATTAGACTCGGCTGGCCAGCAAGTCCTAGGGATTCTCCTGTTGCTGCTCCCAGTGTCTGGACTGCAAGTATTTGCTAGCATTTTACCAACTCAGCTGTTTCCTCTGCCCAGTGGTCGTGTCAGACACAGAGATATCAGCAGTGAACACATTTACACCCAGACTATAAGACATCACTTGTACAAAAGCCCTTTATGGGTAAGGTTTCTTGATCCAGACTGTGGGTGGACACTGCAGTATAGAAAGTGCACCACATACTATTGGCTCTCCCTGTGGTATAAGGATTCATTTCTCTTCCTCCTCTGGGCCCAGGAGTCATCAGTGTGGCAATGATAAGTTGATTGACATTCTCCTTGATTGTATTATGAGCTTATGCAGAAGGCTTGGCACAGAGCAGGTGCGAGGGAGGTGTTTGTTGAATGAATGTCTAAAAGTTGGATAAATTTTTCAAGAGACTAAAGCTGCCAAGGAGATAGCTGCTAAACAAACTACACTACAGGTGTGGTGGATCCGTGCCACGAAAGGACAAAGAAGATCTGAGTTTGAGGCCCAGCCTGGTCTACACAGTGAGTGCCGGGATAGCCAGGGCTACATAGTGAGACTAGAGAGACATTGAACTCATAGAAATCCACCTGTCTCTGTGCTGGGATTACAGGCATGTGCCACCATGCCCAACATTTTCTTTTTCCATTGAAACTCTTTACCAAGGGCATTTCCAGGGATGCCCGTGGCTTCCTTCCCAGTCCTGCCCAAGGCAGTGTGCCCCAAGACTTGGGTGACTGAGAGAGAAAGGATGTGGGTTTGTTGGAATGTGATCTTCAATCTGGATCTGCCACCTAGCTAGTTGTGTGACCTCAGACAAAATCTATAACCTCTCTGAATGTCACTGCTGGGTAACCAGGGTATGGCTTGGGAAGGCTGTGTTTGGTGTGTGTGTTGATAAGCTTTCCCACGATGTAATTCGTAATCACTTTGGCTGAGATGCTCTGTTGTGCTTTCCACAGACTCCCTCCTCACTCTGCAGCTAGAATTGGTGAGAATCTTGAGCTTTCTGGTCCACTGGAAGGCTTCTGAGATCTTGTGGGTGAAGGATGTAGCAGCTGACATGGTCTGTATGAAAGTTACTTTCCTGGCTTTGGGATGCGGATCTGCAGGATGAAGAGCCTTCCAGTAGTAAGACAGAGGGCGGAGAGGGAGCTTGGAGCAGAGGGAGGAGTCAGCATAGACCAAGGTTTGAAATGCAAATGAGCTGAGGTTGGATGGGTGTGGCTAGTCAGCTGCAAACACAGATTGGGGTGAGGGGTGGGGGGGGCTGTGTTAAAAAGACTTTCTGGGGCTGGAGAGATGGCTCAGCAGTTAAGAGCACTGACTGCTCTTCCAGAGGTCCTGAGTTCAAATCCTAGCAACCACATGGTGGCTCACAACCATCTGTGATGAGATCTGATACCTTCTTCTGTCTGAAGACAGCTACAGTGCACACACACACACACACACACACACACACGTTCTTTTATTTTAAAAAAGCCTTTCTGGTCCTTGAAGGAGTCTTGCCTTCAGGCTGGAAGACCCCTGAGCTGGTGCCAGGAAAGGAAAGGAAGGCATTCAGCCATAAGCAGAGCCTCCATCCCTAGCTACAGCTCTGCAGAGCTGGCTGCAGATGAGGACAGGCCTGGAATGGCAGGAGAGGAAGTCTACTCAGAGGCTGCCGTTACAGTGGGGCTGGAAACGCTCCTGTTGACATAATGGGAAAACAGTGTAGGTGTGAAAGCCAGCAGCTGGGCTTGGGGACTTGGGGACTCCTGGCCTGATGAATAATGGAGCAGATCTCCCTCCCCGATCGCTTTTTTTTTGATCCTTTCAATAATTCATTCCTCCCTGTTGGGCGAGGAGTTTCATGAAACACAAGCTTTCTCTGAATCCACAGCTGAGTTGAGCGAATCTGAGGCTCCACACGCTAGTTAGGTCTTAATTAGGAGCACCCTGCCCCACTGCACGTGCATGTCGGCTTTGCCCAGTAAGCTCTGCGAGCAAGAGGAAGAAAATGCCCAGTTATGTCTTGGGTAGGGGTGGGGCTTCCTGACAGCCTCCGCATGGCCCTAGAGGGTGGGGGGTGGTGACAGATGCCACTTTCAGGTGTCTGCTCTGTCAGCCAATTCTCTCTGCCTTTGGGATCATGGAGACAGGTGACATGATGTCTTCTGTCACCTGAGCTCTTGTATGTGATAACGAGCAGTCGAACTTCCTGGGTGACTTTTGATAGACACATGCCTCCGGCAAAAGGCAAGCTGGTTGTTACTGTCGACACAGAGTGTTTCCTGGTGCCTCTCTCTTCCTTGCCTTGTGGTCTGATGGTTGCACGGTGAGCAATTTGGAGATGGACTAGGAATCCAAACTCCAGGTCACAGTGGTCAGTGTTGGTAACAGGTAGGCGGTGACACCTTTTTGGTGTCAAGGACAGAGGGGATCAACACTTATCTGTGTGACTTGGGGACACATAGGTGTGTCTCTGTCTGTGGAGATAGAGAGAGGAAAGATGGCCCAGGGGAGATGGGAGCAGGAGAGCAGGTAGGAGGTGAGTGTAAGCTCAGGCTGTCCCCTGGGAGGGATGACTGATTATATCATGAATTTCTATCTATCACTACTCAGGGCAATCACACACGAAGTGTGTTCTCTGTGTTAGCACACTTGATTCTAAAACCAAGGCTACCAGCTCAGACACCATCAGAGGTAAATTTCCCCAGAGATAGCCAGATGCCAGTGCCCCAAGGGAAATGGCAAGTTCGCACGCTGTTTGCACAGGCATCTCATGTGCTAAAGGTGAGAGCGAAAACCACAATCTTCAGGCTGCTCTCAGAGACAAGGCCTCAGAGACAAGGTCCCAGGAGCTGATCATACCAGCAGAGCCCGGGAGGGTTCTGAGCCACACAGCTTAGGCTGGGGAAGCAGGAAAGACCGGGATGACCGGGTAATTGGCCACAGGGCTTAAGGAATAGTAGGTTTCAAGAAGCAAAAATTCAGGGCTGCTGATGTGGCCCAGAGGATAGAGTGCTTGACAGGCAAACACAGTCCTGAGTTTGATTTCTAACACCATAACAAAGCAGATATCATGGTGAATATCAATAATCCAACCACTTAGGAAGTGAAGGGAGGGAGATCAGTTCAGGAGTTCAAGGTCATCCTTGGGCACATAAGTAAATTTGAGGTCATCCTGAACTCCAGGAGACTCATGAAGAAGAAGAAGAAGAAGAAGAAGAAGAAGAAGAAGAAGAAGAAGAAGAAGAAGAGAAGGAGGAGGAGGGAAGGGGGAGGGGAAGGGGGAGGGGAAAGGGGAAGAGGAAGAGGAAGAAGAGGAGGGGAGGAGGAAGAGGAGGAGGGGAAGGGGGAGGGGAGAGGGAGGCAGAGGAGGACCTAGAAGGTAAGGCTCACAGTTCTGTTTTGCCTGTGGAGTTTGCTCTGTAAGTACTTAACTTTTCTGGGCCAGGCGTGACCTGTGTTCTACAGAGACACTGGTATAATCTCCCCTGCTCCGGCTCTTTCAGACCCAGCCACATCCCTCCTTTTTCTATGAGCCCAGCCTCCGCTGTTTCCCACACTCTCTCCTTCCCCCAGCAAGTGCCTTGTTAAGGCTTCAGGCCCAGCAGGCAAAGAAGTGATTTCCTTTCTTGCACGGGAACATGTTCTCCCTTATTCTCAAGGCAGCATCCTGTGGAACCCGGGTGATGACATTGCCGCCTGCATCCCCACCTGGTGACTGGCACAGCAGCACTCGTCGCCAGCATGGCTGTTCTTCATGTTCTCAGCGCTGTGCTCTCTGCCCGCGCAAAGGCCAGCTGTTCAACTTCTGCTCTCCCGAGTTGTCCCCTTGGTAACTAGAGGATTGATTCTAAAACAGTTTCAAGGTCAGGGGAGCCCATACACAAAATGAAGATGTCTCTCGATTTTGATTACAGAGAAAGTTACAAGGAATAGCTTCAAATACAGGCCCTGGGCGGAATAGAATAGGCAGGAGGCCAGAAACGAAACTTCAGCTGTGGGGTGCGCAGGAGAGCTGTCCAGTCAGCACCTGGACAGCTCCTAGCTGGGCTAATGAGCCAGGCAATTGGTAGCGATCTCTGCGGGGAATTATAAACTCCAAACTGGTAGTTCTCGACCTTCCTAATGCTGTGACCCTTTAATACAGTTCCTCATTTTGTGATGACCCCCAGCCACAAAATTATTTTATTGCTCCTTCATAACTGTAATTTTTCTCATGTTATGAATCATAATTGTAAATAGCTGATAGGTGGTTCTCCAGGGCTTGCCACCCACAGGTTGAGAACCACTGTTCCAGACTGTTCCTTGTTTTCACCTGAACTCTATAAAATTAGTCTGGTCACTCAGGCCTTGTGTCTCTGGGAGATCCTAACCTCATCTGATAAGAATAAATAAAGACACTGAGCGGGAGAGATGGCTCAGTAAGTGAAGTGTTTGTGTGCCAGCACAGGGGCTAGCTCAGGTCTCCTGCACCCAATACAGTGCTGGGGGTGTGGGTGGGGTTGTGGGGGTGCATGCAATCCCAGCACTGGGGAGACAGGGTAACCCCTGGAGCTGGCAGAGCTGCAGGTTCAGTAAGAGGCCATGTCTAAACAACAGGCTCCAGGTTCCACAAAGGGAAGCAGCTCTGCTCAGCGTCAGACAGTGGTCACCTCTCACCAGGTACCTTGAAAATGGCAGACCTCATCATCCTGAGACAAGGCTGGACTCCCAAGGCAAAGGCCCAAGCCTGGCATGGAAGTGTAGAGAAAAGAGGGGCTGGAAAATGAGAGCATTTCCATTTATTTCAGAACAAAGAAAGCAGGGCTAGGCTCATGTCACCTCCCAATTACCTGCCTCTCAGGATGACAGGAAACTGCGTCTTAAATAGCCATTTCCTAGCTTTGAAGTTAATGAAAAAAAGCTCTGAAATAAATGAGTGGAAGAGCTCGCTAGAAGACCTGCAGAGGAGCCGGATGAATCCCTCCTGCCCATGGCAACCTTCCACCCCTAAGTCTGCTTATGGGCCTGCCAGCCTCCACTGTAGGCTGGCTCCCATCCTGGCCCATCACTTTCATGTAAGGTACCAGTGTGGGTCTTGATATCCTTGGATACCCCAAGGGTACTGCCCTAGCCTGGTTTCTGTTACTGTGGTAGAGATCATGACCGAAAACAAATTTGGAGAGGAAAGGGTTCACTTGGTATATAGGTCATAGTCCATCATGGAGTGAGAGCAGGACAGGAGCTGAGGCAGAGACTATGAGGGAGCGCTGCTGACCAGTTTGCTCTTCATGGCTATGCTCAGCCTGCTTTCTTAATACAACCTGAGGCCACCCAGTCAGAGGTGGTAAGGCCTATAGTGGGCTGAGCACTCCTCAATCAATCATTAATCAAGAAAGTGTCCCACAGACAGATCTGCAGGCCAATCTGATGGAGGCAACTTCTCAACTGAAGTTCCTCTTTCCCAGGTGACTACAGTTTGTGTCCAACTGACCAAAAAAGTTAACAGGACAGACACCAAGGAACAGCTCCCTACCTTCAGCATAACATATTTGACTTGCATGTGCCCTGGTTTGGGTGTTTAGTTACATGGTCACCTGCATGTGTCCGCATGTAGACACATTAATTACATAATAAGGGGAAAAAAACCCTTCCCGGTCAAAGCTAGCATTCTGATTTTTGCTCAGTTTTGCTCCACTGGGAGCCTGGAGACAGGTGGGTGTGAAGTGGCTTGGAGCAGGGACAAGAACTTTCCCAGCCACTGGGAATGACACAGCATCTCCTGGACAGAGCAATTTACCGCTAGGTAAGTGCTCCTCCTACATAGGTGCTCCTCCTACATATGTGCTCCTCCCATATAGGTGCTCCTCCTACATAGGTGCTCCTCTCATATAGATGCTTCTCCTACATAGATATTCCTTTTAGATTATGTGCTCCTCCTACATAGATGGTCCTCCTACATAGATGGTCCTCTTACACAGATGCTCCTCCTACATAGGTGCTCCTCCTACATAGATGCTCACAAAATCACTACACTGCATTTTTCAGTCTAATAAAATCTCCAGTGTTTTCCCTCTGGCCTTTAATCTTTTTTTTTTACAGCCTTAGTTTATTGTTTTTGGGTTCTGTTTTGTTTAGCTATAAATTGTTCCTGCTGCAGCTATAGTCTTCTGGGCAATGCTCCCTGCTAGAGAGGTGAGTTGGTGACTACAGCACTTTCTGCCCAGGTGTGAGGACCAGCTCAAATCTCCAGCCGTCACACGAGAGCTGGGCAGGTGTATTGAATTCCTGTAATCCCAGAACTCCAGATGGGAGGTAGGCGTGGGGATGGGGGTGGGAGCCAGGGCAAGGGAATTCCTTGAGGCAAGCTGGTGAGCTAAAGGAGCCAAATCAGTAAGCTCCAGGTTCAACGAGAGACCTGGCCTCTAAAAATCAAGTGGAGAATGACTGGAGACGTTATCTAAGGTCAACCTTTGACCTCTCTATGCACTAGCACTGGTGTGTACTGTTCTAGTGTACTGTTGGAGTGTACTAGTTTGTTCTCTAGTGTACTAGCACTGATGTATACTATACCTGCAAACAGATGTGGCCTTACACACTCGGGCACATCACACACCCAAACACAGTTTTACAAAGAAGGAAACTGCACAAGAAATCACTTTCTCATCCCGAGGAAGCCTCTAGGAGCTCTTTCATATTAACCTGCTATCTCTGGACCAGACCCCAAACTAGAAAACTCTCACAGACCAAGAGCCTTCACTAGGGTCTCATGTCACAGACTGTCACCTAACTCCTGTTAGACAAAGCAAATGAAATACCTAGTATTGGCTTATTCCAATGAATGGGGCCTCGGAGAACCCAAGAAGCACATGGCTACATCCTATCAGCCTTGAACTGCTCAGGATTATATGGTAGCTCATAGCCGTGGACATTGAGGCTATTTTCAATGAGCTGGGCATGATGTGTAGCTCCCGAGTGGAACCCTGCCCTTCTCAGCAGAACTTTCCTGTGCCTTCCTCAGTGGTGGGGTGTGCTGCCTTGGCTGTGCTTTGGTCCCTAGGCTGCCACAGGTGAATGGGTCTGAAGTGGGGGATCTGGCATGGATATTCTCTGACATGTGAACAAATGGGAATCAGATGTGGACACGGTAAAGTGTTTCTGTGGGTTTACTGGTGCACAGAGATGCAGCTCCATTCAAAAGCTCCCCGGGTCACCTTTCTGTCTCTTAGGATCTGTTTATGGATGAGGAGGCTGAAAGAATGGCCAGAGGCTATGGAGGGGTGAGGGGAAGACGTGGTTGGCTGAAGCTTTGGGGGAAAAGAGAAGCCAAGCAAAATAAAATGTACAAGTGTTATGTCCCATATGCCTCCATTTATTTTAGTGATGTGTGTGTGGGTACACATGTGTGCACGTGCCCCCATCCATGGAGGTCAGGGACAACATCGGCTAGTTTCCTTTATGGCTTCCCACCTTATTTTTGAGACAGGGTCTCTCACTGAACCTGGAACTCACTTACTGTGCTAGACCAGTTGGCCAGAAAGCACCAGGGATCCTCCTGTCTTCTCCCCCACTACAGCTGAGGCTGAGGCACCTGTCACCACACCCCTCTGTTTACACCTGTGTTGGGGACCAGAATTCAGGTCCTTATGTTTATGCAACAAACACTTCACCAATTGAGGCATCTTTCCAGGCCCATGTGTTTCCAGTTTACAACACTAAACATGGCAAATGGTATCACAGCAGAGCACAGTGCTGGTTGTCAGGGGCTCTGGCAGTCAGGGGTCTGGCTGGAAGGGCCAGCTGGAGTGAGTTTCTTACAGAATAGAACAAGTTCAAAATCCTGGTGACAGTGATGGTGGCTATGTGAGCCTGTCCACGTGGTAGAATTTCATAGCAGCTGATCTCCCACACCGTATGTGTGTGTGTGTGTGTGTGTGTGTGTGTGTGTGAATTCTCTAGGGGGTCTTTGGTGGGGCAGCCATTCCCTAGCTCATTTGCCTGTGAAGATAAAACCAAAGGGCAAACTGGCTGAGGGACAGATGGGAAGAGCCTAGACTAATTTGAGTCTTAAATTATTTCAAAACAAGGTTTTAAGGGGGGTGGGGAGTTGGGCAAGGGGTGGGCTGAGATGGCTTGGTCAGTAAAGTGTTTGCCGTGCAGACCTGAGGACTTGAGTTGATCTCCAATACCGAAGTAAAAATCCAGTCATGGTGGAGTGAACTTGTAACCCTGGCACTGGCAGCGTAGGGGGAGGTAGATGTCCAGGGATGGTGGCTAGCCAGCCTAGCCTAATGGATAAGCTTCAGGTCTCAGCGAGAGACCGATCTCAAAAAACCTAATGGAAAACTCCAAGGAAGAACAGCATCTGAGGTTGTCCTCTGGCTTCCACACGCATGCACACGCGTGTGTGCCTGCATACATGAGTCCACACCCCAACCCGTACACACACCCACACACACTGAACAAATGAATGGATGAATAAATGAATATATGTAAGGACTGATAAGCCTAAGTGGATGAGTGCAAAGGTCCAGCTGGAACCGGTTCAATCCTGACAGCCCGGGAGAAGGAAGCCCCATTAACTAAGGCTTTGTGTGCTGTTTTTTTTTTTTTTTCCTTTGAAAACATCTTCTAAAGTAGAATAGCTGTGAGTAAGCACATTTTCAAGAGTGTTGTTGCAAATTGCCCTCCAAAATCATTACACCAATTTCTGTTCCCACCCACAGGGTAGGCGAGGGCTGGTTTCCCCAACTCCTGCCAAAATTGGGTTTTAATCTTTAAAGCAGGCTTTTAACTTTTGCCAAGTTGACAGATAAAACATGGCACCTCGTTGTTCTCTTTCCTCCAGGAATTCTAAATTCTTTTCTTGGACCGAGCTGGGCTGTGTCATTGGCTACATTTGCAGACACTGGCTTGAACATCCCCATCGGTCACCTTCATGAAATTTCATCTTTATATTATGCCAGGAAGTTGATGTAGATCACTAAAGACAGGGTAGGAGAAAGAGGCCACTGAATTGATTGTCTTTAGGAAGAAAGAAAGAAAGAAAGAAAGAAAGAAAGAAAGAAAGAAAGAAAGAACAGAGCCATTTCAATTCATCAACCACTTTTCAGGAGTACAGGCCTGGCATCTCAGTATCAGGGGGCCAGAGGCAGGGGCATCAGGAGTGAAAGCTGGTCTCGGGTATAGAGTTTGAGGCCAGCTTGTGCTACATGGAGCCTTCCTTATCTCAAAAAGGAAAATAAAATGTCCAAAATGCCACTAATTTTTTTTAATGTTGACAGTGCCTTTCTGATGCAATAAAATCATTATGGTTGAGTTGCTTTTGGATCTCAGTACTAGAAAACGCTGTCTTTCCCAGAGACATAAGGTTCCAGGAAGGAGAATCACGTGACTGACCATCACGTCTCCCACTTTCTTCAGCTTCTAGGAAATGCACAGATAACTTTAAGACCAGTGACAGGGATTTTATTGATTCTTGTGGAAAATATACTTGTTTATTCTCTTTGGGCCCAATGGTCTATTTCTATTTAATTATTTGTTTGAAGTATTTTACTTCAAGCTGCTTCAAATTCTGCAGAAGGAAGCTGAGTGTAAACTTGCTGTTGACTAAGAGATGCGGCAATCATTGCATGCACGGTATGTAGCCTGGACCCGGTGCATTGCTCAAGGTGCACATACGTGTTTGCTGAGTGAGTAAATGAATGAGTTGACTTTTGGTGGCAAATTATCTAGAAACAGTATGGCATTAAAAAAAAAAGCCCCCACTAGTTTTTAGTTCATCCAGGGGCGAGAAAATGTCACTACAGAAAACAAAGTTTCAAGCTAGGCACAGTGGTGTATCCTGTAATCCCAGTTCTTGGGAGGGTTGTGAATTCAAGTCCAACCTCAGCTACAAGTTCTAGACCAGCCTGGGTTACATTCTGTTATGTTTCTGGGACCCAACTGGGGAGCAGAGACAAAAATGCATAAGAATACTTTGGACCTAAGGTGTTTGCCACTGAATTATTCAAAATAATTGCAAGGATGGAGAGCTCTAAAAACTAACGAGAGCAGCCTTAACAACAAGGTCAGTTTGTACGTTAGAAACCGGAGGCGCTTTAGATATTCAGTGGAGGTCTAGATGTGGTGGCAAATGCCTGTACTCCCAGGACCTGGCAGCCAAAGGTAGGAGGATTTTGAAATTCAAAGCCAGTGTATTAGTCACTGTGATGGTTTGTATGTGCTCAGCCCAGGGAGTGGCACTATTAGAAGTTGTGGCCCTGTTGGAGTAGGTGTGTCACTGTGGGTGTGGGCTTTAAGACTCTCATCCTAGCTGCCTGGAAACCAGTATTCTGCTAGCAGCCTTCAAATGAAGACATAGAACTCTCAGCTCCTCCCACACCATGCCTGCCTGGCCACTGCCATGTTCCCTTTTTTTTTTTTTTTTTGGTTTTTCGAGACAGGGTTTCTCTGTATATCCCTGGCTGTCCTGGAACTCACTCTGTAGACCAGGCTGGCCTCGAACTCAGAAATCCGCCTGCCTCTGCCTCCCAAGTGCTGGGATTAAAGGCTTGCGCCACCACGCCCAGCTGCCATGTTCCCTTCTTGATGATGACAGACTGAACCTCTGAACCCGAAAGCCAGCCTCAATTAAATGTCCTTATAAGAGTTGCCTGGGAGCCGGGCGTGGTGGCGCACGCCTTTAATCCCAGCACTCGGGAGGCAGAGGC
>LR749527.1:3342367-3392399 GCA_902729485.2 Mus minutoides
TACTGGCTTGCTTCCCCTGGCTTGCCCAGCCTGCTCTCTTATAGAACCCAAGACTACCAGCCCAGAGATGGTCCCACCCACAAGGGGCCTTTCCCCCTTGATCACTAATTGAGAAAATGCCTTACAGGTGGATCTATATGGAGGCATTTCCTCAACTGAAGCTCCTTTCTTTGTGATAACTCCAGCTGTGTCAAGTTGACACAAAACTAGCCAGTACAGTCAGGGTTTCTATTCCTGCACAAAACATAGTGACCAAGAAGCAAGTTGGGGAGGAAAGGGTTTATTCAGCTTACACTTTCACATTGCTGTTCATCACCAAAGGAAGTCAGGACAGGAACTCACACAGGGACAGAACCTGGAGGCAGGAGCTGATGCAGACGCCATGGAGAGATGCTGCTTACTGGCTTGCTTTCCCGGGCTTGTTCAGATTGCTGTCTTACAGAACCCAGGACCACCAGTCCAGGGATGGCACCACCCACAATGGGCACTCCCAGCCTTGATCACTACTTTAGAAAATGCCTTACAGCTTGATCTCATGGAGTCATTTCCTCAAGGGAGGATCCTTCTCTGTGATAACTCCAGCTTGTGTCAACTTGACAACATAAAACCAGACAGTTCACTGTGCTTGCCATGGCAGCACAAGGGGCTAGATTTAGATCCTCAGAGTTCACATAAAGAGGCTGGGCACAGGGGCACACATGCCAGTACCCTAGCACTAGAGAGGCAGAAGCAGGAGGACCCCTGGGGTTCCCTGCCCAGCAATTTGAAAAGAATTGATGGGCTCCATCACACACACACACACACACACACACACACACACACACACACATACACACACACACCATACACACCCCATATGTACAAAAATCAATAGCTGTGAACTCCTTTGGCATTTACCATAGGATCTCTTTGCCAGGCACTGAGAGATGCTGCCTCAAAACAAACTCATAAACAAATAAGGCAGAGAACAATTAAGAAGATGCCTGGTATTGAGCTCTGGTCTCCCTATGCATGTTCTCACACTTGTGCATGTACACATACACCTTATGTGCAGCACCCCCCCACATATATCACACATCACAGACACACTACATACACACCACACATACTACATACACACCATCACCCCCACACCCCACATATCATACACCACACACATCACACATATACCGCATATCACATACACCACACCACACACACCACACCACATGTACACATACGACACACACAACACCAATACACACACACATCACACACACATACACTTACACATACACACACATCACACACACGTACCACATGTACACATATCACACACACCATACACACCCCATATGTACAAAAATCAATAGCTGTGAGCCCCACTGGCATTTACCACTGGATCTCTTTCCCAGAAAGACATGAAGACCAATGTGATGGCCAGGCTATCTATCTGGTTGTTAAGTATGACAGTACTGACTTCATAGTGATAAGGCTTCATCTTCTTCCTTCTTCGGAATCAAGGTGTTATTTCTGTCAAGTTATAGAATAGTAAAGGCCTTCCTACAGTGTTCTGTCCCAGACAAGTCCCACCCCTGCTCCCTGGGCTGTCATTGTCATAGACACTGAGCATCTTGTTCTTCTGTGTCCCCTGTTCCCTACCCATTAGACTATGCTTCCCTCAGATGGCTTTTGACTCCTAGGTGAGGGGCCTCATCTCAAGGTTGCCGTGGAAGCTGAGCCCCGGGCCAGCCAGCCATTCCTGAAGCTTGTTTTCTTTCTCCTGGGTCTCTCTGGGCATGAGGCAGGCAGGTGTGGGCGGCTGCAAAGTACCTGCTGGGTTCTAAGAACAGGGATGCTATTTTTCTCTCTCCTCCCTGAACACAGACAGTGCTAAAGTGGGGGAAATGAAATCAGGAGAGAGAGGGTGAAGGGAGGGGGGTAAGCTTCTGGAAACAGCTGCAGAAGGGCATCTAGTCAAACGAGGAGAACGTCCCCCTTGGTGGTGGAGGCTTGAAAGGAAGTGGTGAAGGGGAAAAGCCTTCAGGAGGTCCTGCATCTCTGATTTATTGTTGCATCGTCATCCTCTGAGTAGGCCAAGGTCGGGAAGAGCGTACAGAGATGGTACCCAGCTTGTACCCAGCTTACTACCTGAGTTTTCATTGTTCCATCATTAAGGTGTAAACCTTGGCCTCTACCATAGGGAGACATCACAAGGTTTTCCTCCTCTGTAAGTCCTCACATGACCTCTATCCAAACAGGGCTATGGGAGCTAATGAGGTCATTATGTCCAGATTCTATAGCAGATGCTAGATAGACATCAGCCCTTCCTCTCTCTCCCATTGGGTAGTTTCTGCTTGCTCTGATCTCCTCTTTCTAGCTCCTCCTTCCTCAGATCACAGGCTCTTGGCCTTCCCCTCCAGGAGACACACAGCTGACGTCCCTGTACTTTATAGTGGACACGAGACATCAAGAGTTTGCTTCTCTGGGTACTGGTATTCAACTTCTCTGACCTGCCCTCTGTTTTTATGCAGAATGAATGAGATCACTAGGTTCTACCTGAGGTGGCTGTCGCTGTGGGATATAAATAAATGCAAACAAAGGAACTGTAGAAGGTGCGTCTGACACCTTTATGGAGGATCACCCCTGTGTCTGCAGCTGTGTGGGACTGTGTCCACACACTTGTCCTCTGCTTCAGACTTCTGCTTCTTTGACATGCTCACCTGTCTGTGTCCATCGAGTCCTTGAGCCTGCCTCTAGCCCTTTGATTTCTGCCGAATTCCATTTTCTCTTTTCACGATGAGAACAGGGCTTGTCTGCCATGTGTCTATTGAGCTAGCTTACAAGAAAAGAATCTTGGGATATTCAACTTGGCTTCCGTAGAGCCCAAAGCATTTCTTGCACACACCCTGACAAGCAGTACCCAGCTCCCTGCGATGCTCACTTCTGGGGCAGGGTGTGAAAATACATAGCCTTTGCTATGTGCATAGTAACTATATTAGCTGAACCCTAATTACTACACCGCTGCCCTCAAGAGCAAGCAAACACGCTGTAAGCTAGAGGAGAACCTCAGGGTGTTGACTGACCACTCAAGTGTAAATGCGGGCAACCACTGCCTCTAGACTCAAGGCTGAAGGGCAGAAGCTGAGAATCCGGGTTTCTGAGGCATCCATCCGCTCCGGGTGCTTTCATCGTCGAGCCGTGCCGCCCGTGTGTGCCTCTCTTGCCTCCTTAGTGTCACAACACCTCCAGAGCAAGGAGCATGACCTCGTAATGTTTCCTGTAGTACCGTGAGGTAGCACAGCCTTCCTGGGGTCCTTTTATGCATTTACTCATTAGACAATTGTTCTTCTGGGGCTCTGCTCGGTGCAGACACTCTTTTAGTTGCTGGGCCCCTTATTTAGCACAGTCTTATAGGCAAGAGCCTTATACACATGCGCACAGTTAAGCCAGCATTTTGTGCTCAGGCGCCTACTCGTTGAGTGCTGCGAACAGCCTCAGGGGTTGTCCCTCAGGAGCTGCCTGCCTTGTACTCTGAGACAAGGTCTTTTATTGGCTCGAGGTGTGGCTATTCAGCTAGGCTGGGTGGTCATGGGACCTGGCTCTACCTCCCCAGGGCTGGGATTATAAATACCCACCACCGTGCGCACCTTTTAAAACACGGGTCCGGGGATTGAATGCAGGTCCTTAACGCTTATGAAATACACACTTTACTGAGTCAATTATTTCTCCAGCCTTCAAGTCAGCATTTCTGAACGTACCTTCCGGATGGTTGACCCAGTATCTTGAGAGTGGGTTATGCTGGCAGGTTGTGGATGATGGGGGATGGGAAGCTGTTGGAGCGCTTTTAACAGGAAGGGCCTGCCCCATCTGATCCTGTGGGCTGCTGTGCAGGAGCAGCTGTGAGAGATCAAGGGTCACCTCAGGGAAGGGAGTACTGAGGATGGAGCAAAGTAGAAAGATTTGGGAAATATTTTAGGCTGGGCCCCTCAATGGCAGGACCACTAGAATTCTGGGTATGGCAAAGCTTTGAAGTGGGGACTGCCCCACAGATAGTGGGAAGCTTGGCGGCGTCCCCACCTTCTACCCAGCAGAATCGGTGGCAGCATGCCTCTTGGTTGTGTCAGCAAAAACAAAACAAAAATCAAAACTCTAGGCATCCCAGGAGCAAAATAGCCCCCCAGCTGAGAATCCTGACTGTGTGTCTCCAACAATACCTGCTGACAGGCTGGATGTCAATGGGCAGAGGTGGGGATCTGGGAGGCCATTATTGAACAGAATTCTTGAGCTTCCATTCTGATGACACCTGATACCCCTGGAAGGGTATTGTTCATGACCTCAGACCATCCCCTCCACCTCTGTAGGACTGGGTGAACAAGCCTCATTCAATCTTGTCTGCGCCTCTGAAGCCACCAGGGATAAACCTTGGTGGACTGTCTCAGGCCCCTCTGGCCACTGGCTTTTCATGAGGGTGTTGTTAGCGAGATGACCTGTGTGTGTGAATACACTGTTCTTTTCTTCTCCTCAGAACCCAATCCCCTGGGCCTTTCCATGGCAGATGCAAGACCCTGAACTTCTGGAGGTTGGGTGTGAGTTCAGCATCTAAGGGATAAAACACTTACCTACTGGGTGCGTATATGAATGCAGAGAGCGTGGCCTCTCAGAGGACGATGTCAGGAGAGCGTGAGCAAGAGGCATCGCCAACGTCGGCCTTTGGCTTTTAGAAACTGGGTTCTGGGGCTTGGGGACATAGCTCAGTTGTCAGTCCCCAGCACTACAACTGGATGTGGTTTGCCTGTATTCTAGCACTACAGGAAGGTGGAGAGGCAGGAGGATCAAGAATTTAAGGTCATCCTTGACTATACAGAGTTTGAGGCCAGCCTGGATTATGTGTGTGTGTGTGTGTGTGTGAGAGAGAGAGAGAGAGAGAGAGAGAGAGAGAGAGAGAGAGAGAGAGACCACAGCATGCGTGATGCATGAAGAAGTGAAAGACATTGTTTAGGAGCCAGATCTCTCCTTCCAGTATGCGAGACCTGAGGTTTGAACTCGGGTCTTCAGTTTTGGTGGCAAGTGCCTTTGCGTACTGAACCATCTCACTGGCCTGGCACACAGTATTCTGATTTCTTTCTAATACACTCATTCACTCATTCATTTATTTGTATGTGAGTGTGTGTGTGAGTGTGTGTGTAAGTTCTCACACAGGCTTGCTCAGAAGCCAGAAACTGTTAGAGCCATATCCATCAGTGCTAGTTTTGTGGGATACCCTGCTTGCTGTGTGTGAAGGGATCAGAACTCCAGTCTTCATGACTGTACAGTGACTGCTCTTAACTCCAGTCCCCAAAGCTATTTTGAGATTTTTTTTTAAGAGGCTTTAATAGAGAACCATTGAAATGGGTGAGAAGATGAAAGTGTCCTACGGAATGTGTCCAGAGTCAATGCCACTGCCGTTCAAAGAAGGCTGGGTGGGAAACTCGGGTGAGCGAGGCCGCTATGGGATGCAAATGACAGGCGCTCACTCAGCAGTGATCAGTATCTTTATTCATACACGCTTGCTTCCGAACTACAAAGAGTGCACCTAACAGAGCGGATCATGCAAACGGAGAGTAGAGGTTATACAAATCCAAGAAAGCTAGGCAGTAATTTACCTTAATCTACCTTACCTACTCGGTAACCAAGCGCGCAGTGGAACAGCCCCTGGCTTATCAGTAAAGGCCTGTTCCGGCCACAGCCTCTACCTTCACTCCTTCCTCCAAACCAATTTGGGGTTTTGCATGGTGGTTTTTGTTTGTTTGTTTGTTTGTTTGTTTTGTTTTTCAATGAGAGATTTAAACATGGCGTGTCCTTCATAAAACAAAACAGAAATCATGTAGGAAACATCAGCTCCAAATGCATCTGATCATCTATAAAAGGTATCCTGAAAAGCCTTCATGGTCAGGATAGGAGGGCAATTCTTAGAAAAACCTTTAGCCTCAAAATAGTAACCACCTTCATGTATAATTTTTAATAGTCTACTAAACCTCCCAAGGAGAGAGTCACATTTTTCCAGGCAAAATATTAACGAAAAAAAAACTACAAACGTCGATCACAGAATAGTCTTAAAAATTAAGCAGGAGACAAAAGACAGTGTTGTTTGATCAGAAAGTACAAAGCCGTCTTTTGTCATAGTTTAGAAAAAGAGGGTTCTTACAAAGTGGGCAGGATAGGTGATTTCTCAAAAGTAGGGTTCTGTCTACTGACATCCATGGGGATGGAAGCAGATGCCCAGATACACTCAGCGCTTTCTCTTCTTGGGGTAGTAGGCTTGAATTGCCGAGTGGGCAGAATCCGCAGTGGGCATCTCTTCATTTTATCAAATGTGAGAGACTGAGGGACCAGAGGGGACTTGAGACAGAGTTGAAGATGCACCCCCTTCTTGCTCTAATACAGTGAAGAGTGGGGTCCTCTAGATCCCCAAGAATGCTTTCCGGGGACTGCATCAGGAAGGGGAGCTGTAAAGCCATCATCCTTACAGTTGAAAGATACCAATCCAATGTAGACTCCAGACCTCACTAGCATGGGAAAATCCTGCTGTGGGAATGCAGATCGTGGGCGCTCTATCCAACCTGGGTGAAATCTTCCTATAGGTTGCATGGAATTGGGATTTTATGAAATTTTTATTATTTTAAAAACTCACTTGAAAAGAATTGAGTTATTAAAGTCCTCTATAAAAAAGTACAAATAGCCCAGGAAACCCAGGTACTCTATTGGAGTTAATAAGTTAATTTCTTGTTTTAGGTTAAAAAAAAGTCTTTGGAACTTGTGGGCTTCCGAGGAGGGTCACGGTAAGGCTGTTAACGACTTGGTGTGTCTTCTGTTTATTAACTGACACCTGACCGCATGAGTGCTGAGCCAACCACACTTTTTAACCCTTACTGTATTGTCACTGGGACAGCGTTAGACACTGTTTCTAGACCACTGTGTCTGTGCATGCCTCAAGCACCCTTTCCTGATTTTCTGGATTATTCTAGCAGCAGAAAGTATCGGCTTCTTCTAGATTTGCTATGCTGGCCCAGTGAGATGTGGGAGGGGTCCAGCACAGTTTGTTAACAGCTTTAAAACCAGTTTCCTAACACTCTGTCATGTTAGTGTGGACCCACTGCTAACCAGAGGACCTGTCTCCTTCCTTACGATTGTCCCCCCCCACCCCCACCCCCGCCATGGTCAGCATCCTTTCAGGTCCCTGGCTCAGCCCGCATCTCCTGAGCGTGACTGTTTGATGTGCTCAGTCGTGGTGTGGGGACAGGTAACCCTACCCCTTCTAGGGTTGTAAACAAACAGGAAACAGCGTGACATGTACACACAAGAAATAGATGATTTCATAAGACCAAGGTGGGAAAATGACTGTCAGGTGGTGTTGCCTTGCGGAGGCGTTTGAGAAAATAAAACCCTGCACAAACACTTCCTATTTTTCTCTGCTGAACAGAAGCTGGCAGGTCGCTGTTGGTTGTTTTCGTGACTTCTGGACCTCGTCTCAGCAGCCATAATTATCAGAGGGATAAAGATGGAACTAAGTGCTTCCAGGGTCTGCTGGCTGGCTTGGCTCTGCCCGGGGCAAAGGACTTGTTACAGTTGGGAGAGTCTGAGAACGAACAAAAGATTGTATCTGGCAAACAGCCACATGTTTGAAGGCTGATGAACGGTAACTTCCATTTGCACCAATGACCCCCAGTGGAAAGCCCATGCAGATAACACAGCCTCTCCGTCAACCTTCCATGTCTTCCTGCGTGCATTCAAACCCTGCTCTTTAATGGTGTTGACTTCTGCTTCCTCCTCTTTGTGACACATCAATGGGTGGCTCTTTTGGGGTTGGCAAGCCACCGTGATTTATTTGCTAAGAACTGGAGCTTGTGAGCAGCAACATTTGAGGATTAATACTGGCCTCTGGTCATCTTCCATGTGACCATCTCAGACCAAGCTTCCAGAAACCTCTGGGCCTCCTGAGTTTCTCAAATTACTAATAATAAAAAAAAGACTAAATTAAAGAAAAGGCTACTAGCTCAAACAGAGGTAGGAGGGTGAAGGGCAATCAGTTTAGCTCCCGGGGCTCCTCATCTACCTTCTGAATTAGCTCCTGCTTGGGGGTGAGCCTCCCATTAACTCCTGGGGCTGCATCTGGCAGCATACTCCAGCTCTTTCCATTCAACCCAAGCGCCAGGTAACCTTAGATGCCACACTGAAGGCAGAGCTAGCAGCCCACCGGCCTGTGGTGGAACAGGGAAGAACTGCTACTGGGCAATGACCACCTTCCAGGGGAATATAACACAAAATGATTTCAATGGATTTTCTGGGTCACAGCCGGATGGGTCCTGTGGAGACTTGGATTGTGCTAGGTTCTCCTCCACAGACCCTGCCAATGCAGGCAGAGTCTGAGAGCAGGTACGTTCTAAATAGTCCCCACCCCTGCCTCTGGGGATTAAACCCTTCAAGGCACCCTCCTGATTCTGGCTTCCCGTGTGGTTGCTTCAGTTCAAAGGCCAGACGTTTTCTCCTGTAGCCCTGTTTCACACAAGGTCTGTGAAGTGGGACAATGATGTAGAATCGTATCAACTGATCCTGCCTAACAGCTGCGAGTGGTTATCCACATGAGTTAGTTTTGTAGCAAAAGTTGTCTCTGCTGTCCAGATCTTTAAAGTATTAGCCTTCATCTGAATTTAACACTCAGCAGTGTATAGAATAGGCAGCATCGTGAACACTTCCTTAAATTTTTATCATCTCTCCTAAGCTTGTTCTATTCTTTAGACAAATGCTGGTCAGTGGCTCTGTTATCTCCCTCCTCCTGTTTGAGAATGTTGTTCTCTAAGCGTACAAGCCACCCAAGGACCGCACATATTTTCTAGAGAAGTTGAAGCACTTGGAGATAGATGCTGGCGGTTTAAGGAAGAACCCAAGCCTGCTACTGGCATGAGAGTCAGGCAGCTTGGCACCTCGGGATGGATCGTCTATGAACCCTGTGCTCCTTCTCTGTGGCTTCCCTCACTTTGAGAGGTTCAGCTTCCTGTTGCTGTCCCACCTGGGAAGAGCAACGCTTTCACTTCCAAGGCTCATTGATAAGCCAGTTCCTTTATAGTTGGACAGAGTACAGTGTTTTTGATAAGGCTAGGTTACCAAGATGATGAGCTTGACTTCTGAGATCCATATATGACACCCTTCCCCACTTTTTGAGGTCTGAAGTCCAGAATTCATGTAAAATTGCAGAAGAAACTGCTCTTTTCTGGTTTGGCCCACTCTCGACTCCATATCTCCTTCTGATTAGGGGTTTTCAGAACAGTCTATGCTCCGTATCTCAAAGACTCTTGGTGGGTTGCAGGGTATGTGACTGCCAAGCAGATAGGTGGAGAGAAACAAAGAGGAGAACTTAGCTGTGAGATGATTTTGGGAGAGGTGCCTTCTCTAAGGACTGGTGGGAACTCCATTTTCACTTGTCCTTTATGCTGCAGAAGCCTGCCTCTTCTAAACACCTTGTATTAGGAGGCATTTGGCCAAAGACGTGCTCTTCAAAGACCGGAATGTTCTAGGAACAGCTTTAAGACAGTATGTGCCTCTGAAGAGAGTCTGTTGGCAATAGCTTCAGAGATGGCTCTGCACAGGCATGGGGGTAAAGTTTGTCTCAAGGATGCTGTGTGCTCTGGAGTACACAGTGAGTTACAGAGATGGCTCTGCACAGGCATGGGGGTAAAGTTTGTCTCAAGGATTCTGTGTGCTCTGCACAGGCATGGGGGTAAAGTTTGTCTCAGGGATTCTGTGTGCTCTGGAGTACACAGTGAGTTATTCTGGGGCAGAAAGATAGACTACATATTTTTGGGTGTCCATACGCACACGCAAAAAGGAATCCTCCCACCCCTTCATCCCTAGAGACCCCAAAGACATAGGCTGAAAAGTATCAGACAGACAGACAGACAGACAGACAGACAGACAGACAGACAGACACACACACACACACACACACACACACACACACACACACGGAGTTCAGCCCAGGTGCTGTAACAATGCCACATATATATGAACATATCAGGAATGCTGGAATTAAATATTTCCAGCTGTCCCCAAGAGAAGGGGTGGTAGAGGAGCCTGAACAGAGGATAACATGAAGAAGTTAACAGAGTCTCATCTCAAAAATAATCCCCACAAACAAAATCGGGGTTTGCAGGTAGAATCAAATATATATCTATATATATATATACATATGTACACATATATAGTAAAACCCTAGTTAAACGTGTAAAGTAGCCATTCATTTTTAAAATTACATCTACATTAAAAAATTAATATATCTGATAGAGTGCCAATGTGTGGGGCAGAGGGTAAGAGAGAGCCCAGCAGCAATGAATAAAGCTAACACTTAATCTTAAAGCAGACTGAAAACATGAGCATCACAAATATAGCACAATTGTGTCTTATAAAAATTATCATAATACTCTTTATAGCTGATACAATTATATCAATAATATAGATTAACTTGTTATTAAGGTTTATTATAAACATGCAAAATCCATTGCATGATGCACTCGCAAAACATATTAAAATCCTTCTAGCAAGAAAACATCTTTGAGCTGATATAAGCATAAAGTATTTTGATCCTACAGTTCCACATGTGCTGTTCAGTAGGAACTGAGAATGGGAACCCAAACTATACTCTTTTTCATCTCTAAGTGGATGTGGGGCTGGAGAAAGGGGGAAAATCAATCTATAGGGACTGAGGCTAGTCAATACTTTGACTAAATTACTATACATTGTACTTCCATCAATGACACTGCAGCATATTAAATAAATAGTAAAAAAGGGGATGGGGTCATACATTTCAGCTTCTTAGGAAGGGTACCTACAAAGGTAGCAAAATATTATTGTGTTCGTGGGGTTGGCTAACAACACTCGTGAACAGTGGCATGATTACTGATGGCACCCTGGATTGAAGAGTCATCTCCCAGAGATTAAAATGAACATACACATGGTTTATCCTTGATCTGAAATGATTTCACATGCTTGTTTAGCAAAGTCCTTAGACGATTTGGCCTCTTAAAAAGAATGAGTTGTAGAGATAGTTATCAACCAAGCAGGGGATTACAGATGATAGATTCAATGAATATTGTCTGAAGTTTTCTTTCATTCTTAAACTATGCACTATGGTTGTGCTATGATGACTGGGAACAGTGATCAGGTTCATCCTGCCCTCTCAGAGTCTAGGGACTGTTTCCATTGAAACAGAGAATAGAAGCTAGGGGGTCTTGAATAGATGAGCCCCCAACCTCTCTTTGCTTTCTCTTTGGACTTCCTGTTCTTTCATTCCAAAGACATCTTGGGTGGAAGTGTTTCCTTTCCTTGAGTTAGGGTGGGTTCACTTTACTATCTCTGGTTGATTCAGATAGTGAAAATCCAAGAAATGGAAAGTATGGAGAATATATCAAATCGTACCGAAAAATAGGGTCCAAGTCTCTTTGTTTTCTAGGAAGAATCAACTTGTAGCCAGACGTGACTTCTACATAATTAAACTATACTCTGTACATTATATCATCATCCACTAAGATAATGCTTTTGGTTGGGGGGGGGTGAGGAAGAAAGTTGATCATGTATTGACTAATGTCCCTAGAATTTTCAGGGCTCTGTGTGGAACAAAATACAAGGCCATAACCTTAAATTTTTATGGTTAAGGATCACTTCCCACTGCTGGGGAGGCTGGGGACTGGGGAGGCATTTGATCTTTCATTTTTTGAGTTTCATACTGCACTTTGCAAGATCGGGTGCACAAACTGGGGGTTGACATACGAGAACCCTTCAAAATCAGATTGGTCTATGTTAGCAATGACCAGCTGATCTGGTGGTGTTAAGACAGGCTGCCCTCGCGTGAAGAACTTGTCAAAGTTTTCTGCTCCTTTGCCACACTGTAGGGGAAAAAAAAGAAAAAAAGAAGTCAGAAGATACAAATCACAGAGGTCATTTACTGAGAGCCTAGAGGTGTGCCACAGGGAAATTGGCCTGGCTGGGCAGGAAGACTCTTGGAGGACTTGCAGGCCTACTGGAATCAGAAGCCAAGCACAGCAAACAACAGATAGTTACTTGGTTGTAATTCTTCTCATATGATAATTCTGAGAATATTCTCAGAATGAAAATCCCAAATGGAAATGCACTGTTGGTTACAACATAGCAAAAAGACAGCCTCTCTTACTTCAATATTACCTCATTGAGCAAGCAGAGCTATTAGCAGGAATGGTGCACACACAGGGCCATCTGTCATAGCTCCATGTTGAAAAGGCCATGCTATTGATTGTGCTTGTAGATACCCATGAATTGACAAGGTGTGGTTACTGTCTCATATTTGGTTCTTTGTAATAATATTTATAATCAGACAGAAGCTGTGTGTCTTTGACATGTAACTGGCATGTTTTAGAAACTCTAGCTCTCATAGTAATCTTAAAGCAGTATGGGGTAGGTACAGTAACAATGTAGGAGATGAGTTCGTGCCCTAAGCAAAAATTGTGCATATCTGGATAGAGCTGGTCAAGTGGCAGGCAGGTCAACATGGAGCTCATTCACAGCATAGTCTCAAGACAGGAGAAGGTATGCGCAGGTACCCTGGGGAGGCACAATAAAGCCTGTGACCTGTCTTGAATATTATCGTCCTTTAGGACCCACCAAGGCATTCTTTGCAAATGGAGGCTTTTGGCATAGCTTCCCTGTGATTGTCTAACCAGCCAGCTGCTTATGCAGTAGTGCATGGGAGTCTTACTCGTAGTCAATGATACAATTAAGAGTTATACAATACTTATTGCATGATGCCCTTGAAAAACATTAAATTCCTTTTAGGAAGGAAAGGACGGAATATCCCCACTTTTCCAAATACCTAGAAAGGTTGTGGCATGTCAAAGTCTCGGGGACTTCCAGGGAAGAACTGGGGTTTTACTGATGCTACTAATGATGGCTCCGAGCATGCTGCAAACCGTCACTCTTTTATCTTCTGGTAGCATGACTGGAGTAACATGAACTCATTTTAAGCCAGCATACATTTTAACCTAATGAGGAATCCTTGGATCTCTAACAGAGGACAGTTCTAGGTAACCTGTAAGGTTTTGTAGAGTTGAGAAAGGAACTGTATCTCCCTCCTCATGACATTACAAAGGTTAATTGTGAAGTTCTACCTAGAACATAGCACTTGGTCAGAGTTCAGCACACATTGTTTATTTCTTTGAAATAAGATGTTAGGCTCCTGGGTTGTATTTTCTCACCTACTTCCCCAATGGGTTTTCTAGAGAAACCCATTTCATTATAATTTTCTACTTCCTCTGCAGTAAATACAACACACTATCTCAGTGTCTGTGGAGATAGAAAACATATGCTAAGTTCAAAGTAAGGTCTTCAAAATTAACAGTGTCCTTTTCCAATATTATTTTCATTTAATAAATAGCCAATGTACTCTGAACTCAAGGAATTTTACACTTCACTGATGGGGTGGCTGTGTGTGTGTGTGTGTGTATGCATGCGCGCATGTGTGTGCATACGTGGTTAGGATAGGTTTCTATATGGTGATGTTGTGGGGAACAGAGTGTCCTCAAGTCACTCTGTGGAGTCCACACAGGTGACAAAGCACACTCTACACTTTAGTTTGGCTCCTATATGTGGAGCCATAAAACTTTGGCTTTCAAACTGTATATTCCCACGATGTTTTTCTTTGCAAGAATCCAAAGCACTTGAAAGCAAAGGTCAGCAGAGGCAGAGCCACATGCAGAGGGTACCACTGAAAAGGGCTCTCTCTAGGAAGCAAGGAAGGAAATGCTTTTTCTTCCCAAGAAATAATCAGGAGTCTATATTTTTGATTCATAAATCACATAAACAACAGAAACTGGTTTTCATTTAGATAATACATTCAACTCTATTGCAATGATATAAACATCTAAAGAAAAAGTTGTCTTTTTGGTAAGACTTGATTTTCAACCAGGTAAAAGTTTTCCTCCTGGAAATCCATTTTCATAAAATTGTCATAACTCGGACAAGGGGTGCCATTGTCAACTAGTGGATAGAGGGGGATACTGCTAAATATCCTAAGATGAAGGATTTCCCCACTTCGCTAAATATTTATTGCCTCAAAATATCAATAGTGCATCTGTTGGAAAACACTGGAGTCCATATATCTAGACTGTAATGAGAGGTCCTGTGGTTGGTGTAAAGGGGCCATGCATGAAAATTAGTCAAAAGCAACCATGTGTGGGAGTAGAGCATGGAGAAGTTGTAGAAGGCCAAAGAAAAATGATGTAAGCAATGTTATAGCCCTATAGGGTTGGCTTTGAGGAGAACTCCCTTTTGGTAATGGATGGGTACCAACTACCTGGAAGAACTCAGTGCATTTACTGTGGATGCTTTTAGAAGGTGGGCATGGGGACACTTAAGAAGACATCATTTGTCAACTTTCTGACACTGAAAATGCAAAGAAGAGCAAGGAAGAGATTCTAAGGGGAGAGAGAGAGAGAGAGAGAGAGAGAGAGAGAGAGAGAGAGAGAGAATATGTGTCTCTATAAGGCAGAGCGAGGCCAGCCAAGGTAAATGTTCTAGCTGCCTCCCTGTCTAGAATTGCATTTATAGATTTGTTCTTTGAAAAGTTTGTGTTGTGTGGTCCTTTATTTGAATACTGTCTCTATGATGCTCATAAATTAGTTTCCAGTGAGAAGTTTCTTAGTACTATGGGCTTTATTGCCAAAACTAGAAGAATCCTCAAAACCTACAAAGAGGATCCACATGAACACTGAAGGAGGTGGGGAGGGAAGAGTACATCAAATTTTACAGCTAGTATTCCAAGAAAAGTTATTGCTAAGGCAGCTAGTGCTTATAAAGCCAAAAATTGTAATGGGATAGAAAAACTCTTTGGTGAGTTCTTGTGGTGTCAGTACTGAAGACTGTGTAGCTAAGGGGAAACCATGGATCACCCAGTAAATTAAATCCCTGCTCTGTGGTCACACTGAATGGCCATGTGTCTGTTAGTCTCAGAATTACTCCCCACCACAGACACCTTTCTCTTCTCTCACCCCAACTTTCCTTGGAATTTTTCATGGCTCAAAGAGAGCCAGAGAGGGAGAGAAACCACATGATGGCAAGTGAAGGCTTTTCTGACTCAATTTAGGTAAAGAGACCAGAGGCAAGGCAGGCTGAGTTCAGAGAATAAAAATTAAATCACTGAAATTCAAACATATCAACCATGAGACAAAAAAATCAAAACCAACCAAAGGAAACCAAACGAAACCAAACCACCCCCCATCAAACAAAAACAATGTATATAGCTTAGCAAGAAATGGGGATAACAGCCTTTGAAAAACAGGGGCTCGAGGCTGAAGATGAAATCCAAGACTCAGAAGTTGTCTTATTCCGACTGTTGTCATCTGAGATCGAATGATATCCCAAGAGGCAGCAGAGATATTTTAATCATAAATCTCATATTGTGAAAAATGTAAATTAACCTTACACTAGAGAAAAGGTATCACAAAAATGAACCTTCCATGCTTCTAAGCCAAACCAGGCCCAGAAACAGACGATCTCTTTTAGGAAAATTGGAGAAGATCTTGAACTACTATTTAAAGATGTTATGCAGAGATCTTAAATGCTGCCAGCAAAACCAGACAAGGATTATAGCAATCAGATTTCTTTGGATGCTTGTGCAGAAGATAATATATTTAAGAATCTATTGTTCACTGCCTATGACCCAGCCTTGAGATCATCAACTTGATGGGTAGAGAGCTGCCACCTTGGAGCTGTGTAGGGAGTAAGAGATGGGAGGGGGCACCCCAGTGGCATCTGTGGATCAGCGAGTTAATGAGTGGCATAGGAAGCTAGCTTGGCTGCGGATGCTCTCCCAACATTATTACAGCCATTTGAAGGACAGCCTCCAACAGCAGCTAGAACAACAGGCAAATCTGGGTTGTTTGTGACCTCCGAGTTCTAGTCTTCTAGGCTTTCACAGCAGCTAAATCATCTTAGGAACAATGCCTCTGGGATGAATAGACATGCTATTCACCTCCAAAGGTCACCAACAACTTTCACTAGTGGAAACTTCTGTCAGAAATGTGACCCAGGACAAACTCAGAAGAGAAATAGGTAGCTGGTGTGTGAACCCAGGCAGGTCCCTTGATCTCCTTGGGAACAGTTTGTGTCTGATGCTTAGCACTGACACTTGAGGAGGGACAGCAGAGTGAAGGACCAGGCCAGAGATCAAGAGGCCCAGGTGTAGCTTTAGGAATCTCATTGCAGTCCCTTTAAAGGTAAAATGGGGATGTGACCACCCACCTTCCAAGACTCTGTTGAGAGCTAAAGGACCTAGCATGTGTGAGGTCTTTCTAAATGATGAGACGTTATACAGAGAAGATATAAACATGAACCAATAGCTCTGCATGCAAGTAGATGATATTTGAAGAATGAATAAATGCTATTAGCCATCTGCCTTCCCTCTTATCTCTTCATTAAGGAATTAAAATCTTTGTCATTTTTGATACCTCTACCCAAATGATTAGTTTTAATCATTAATCATCAGCTAGACATGATCTAGTACCACCTGGGAAGGCAGTCTCAATGAGAGATTGTCTAGATCAGGTTGGCCTGTGGATAAGTCTATGAGGGATTATCTTGATTACACTGAGGAAGCCCTGTCTACTGAGGGCGACACCATTCCCTAAGCCAGGGATCCTGAACTATGTAAGAGTGGGGAAAACAAGCTGAGAATGAACAGGCATGCACTCTTTCTCTAGTCCAAGTTTTTGCCACCTTGATTTGTCAAAAGTAATAGACTGTGAGTTAAACGGACCCCTTCCCTCTTAGGTTGCTTCTGTCAGGGTATTTTATCACAATGACAGAAGAGGAACCATGATATCACCCATTTAGTAAATTAGCCAATCATTAACGTGAACTCAGGAGGAATCACACATAGTAAAGATGTTACAGAGCATAGAATGATGTAGACCCTAGGTGGGATCTGGGTTGCAAAGTTCTGCGCCCACATCCTGTGTGGCAAGCAGCCTTCCAGACCCTTTTGTTCTGTGACAGGGTGGAGGGAGGACACTGAGCTGTGCTTCGAGGGCATGGCTTCTTGCCTGTGAGTCTTACCCCTTAGAGGAGCTGAGCACAGCGGTACATGTGTGGGTCTACACTCTATGGTGTCCCAGGAGTGTTAGATACAGCTCCGTGGTCACTGGCATGGAAACATGAGTGGTTACAGAACGATGACCACTAGGAAGCAAAATCACACAAATCCCAAACGGATAGCCAGAGTGCAGAACAAATGAAGCATAGAGGTTAGCTGCAAAAGCACAGAAATAAAAAGAAAATGTAGGGATCCCGGGAGGGCCTCTTACAGTTGCTAGATATGGCCGGGTGTCCTTGGCATCGGGAGGATGCTCACCTATATTGAAGACTGTGTTGTTCAGTCTGAACGTCTATGAGAATACCACCCATTCTCTGCACAGTTCCCTGTGTATCTCTGTGTGGGTTAAATGGCCAGTGGCAGACACAAGCTGGTGTAATCTGCCTTATGCTTCCTGGGAGGCCAGGTCAACTGTATGGAAGAAGGCCCTGGGGTAGGGCCTCTGGCTACTTGTCTGCCCTTTCCATGAAGGTCGGCATGCTCAGGGTAGGTCTTGATGCATTATAAGGGCAAGCAGCTGCACGCGGTTAATGGTGAAAAGTGACGTTAGTTTGCTTAGTCACTCAAGGTTCTGGAAACGTGCTCACCGAAGGCCTGGATGCCCACTGAAGCCAGTGCATTTTGGTACAGAAAGTCTGGAGAATAAGAACGGACAGAGGAGAGGAATTGGAGATGTCGAGAATCAGGAACGGCTGTGTGGAGAATGCCGTGAACCCACGAACCTCTGCAGTATAGGGCTATGTGAAAGACGCAAGATGCAAAATGCCATACTGTCTCCTTATGTACGGGTTTACACATGCATGTCACATTCTGGAAGGTCACAGAAAAGATCATGAATTGTGGAACTAGAAGTTAGGGTTGGGGGGAGACCGACCATCTTTCCCTTTCTAGTCTTACCACTTGGCTGATGATTTGGCTGTAAATGGATAGTATTTTAATGGTATTAACTGCCTGAAAGATCCTGAGACTTCCTCTACTTCTGGCCAACATTCTCTGGGATGAAGGACTAGAGAAGGGCTTTGGTTTCATGGACACCATTAGACACACTCAGCTTGCCTATTGCCTTAGAACATTATCTTGGGAAGGGCAAATGCTGTTTGGAAGGAATCTAATTTTATCCATGAGTTTGTTGATAGATACAGGATGTAAATCCAGAGAAATGAGTGCGTTCTTAGTCAAGCATGATAGCACATTCCTTTTATCCGAGCACTCGGGAGGCAGAGGCAGGCAGGTCTCGGAGTTCAAGGAGGCTAGCCTGGTCTCTATAGTGAGTTCCAGATAAGCCAGGGCTATACAGAGAAACACTTTATCAAACAAAACAGAACAAAAAAGTGAGTGCACTTGTATGTTTATGTGCATGTGCTTGTGTGTGTGTGTGTGTGTGTGTGTGTGTGTGTGTGTACACAAACAGGTACACTTGTATATGTGCAGGTGAATGAGCAGTCTGTGCTCATATAGGCCAGAGGACAATCTTAGATGTTATGCCTCAAAACATCTGTCTACCTTGCTATTTTCAGACAGTCTCTTACCAGTCTGGAGCCTCTCATGTAGGCTTGCTGGCTGGGAGCGAGCCACAGGGATCTGCTTGTCTGTGCTATACATCTGGCTCTTTTCAATGAGCACATTCCTGAATGTATAGAGTATAAAAGCCCATGCACGTATGAGGGTGAAGGTTCAACCTTTCCAAGTGTTATTTTCTATGGGATTAAAAACATGCACTCCATTTAGCCTTTCTTTGTATTAATGGTCAGAGCTAGAGGATTTAAAGTTTTCTTTTCAGCAGTAGTACAATGACCATGCCATCATTGTTAGGTCTTGACATTTGGACAAAGTGAACACATCAACTTGAGTCAGATCGGGTCTGTATACACAATGTCCTTAACCACTGAAGCTCCAAGGCTTACAATTTGTTTATATTTAAAATGTTTCATTTTAATATGCAGAAAAAGATTTGGGAGAATAGTTATTAAAGAATAGGAACTGTTTGCTTCTAATTCACCAGTGAAAGATGGAGAAGGATTTAAAGGCTTAAATCAAAACCTAATACACCATGATGTGATTTCTTTTGTCCCCAAGGATAGTTTGTATTTTTAAGTTGTCAGCAAGGCTCCTTGAGTCTCGAGAATCTCGGATTTAATTAGCATCCCTGTTACGGGCTCAAGGGGAAGACCAGGAAAATGAAGCTGCCTGCCACTCAAGAGGACTGAGGAGATGTGCCAGAGGCATTTTCTCAGTTCAACAGTCTCTACAGACAGCCTGCTTCACCTGGGTAGCTACTGCTCTATACAAGTAACTTTGCAGACTCCTTATTAAAAGAACAGCATTCCATAAGATGTCCTCAAGTTTAGAAAGTATACACAGAATTATTTATGTTTAAAGAAGCAAGACACCAGCAACTTAATCTCAAGTGGTATAGGAAAGCATGTGTGTGTGTGTGTGTGTGTGTGTGTGTGTGTGTGTGTGTGTGTGTGTATGTGTGCATGTGTGTGCTTGTGAGTGTGTTATGCATTTGTGCATGTGTATGTGTGTGTGCATGTGTGTATATGTGTACATACATGTGTGTATGTGTGTGTATGCATGTGTGTGCATGTATGTGTGTGAGTATGAGTTCAGAGAACAAATCAAAAAGAAGACAAAGCAAGCATGGGAAACATTAACATCTAGGGGATCTATGTCATGTAGACATTCTTTATATTATCTCCCCACCTCCCTTTTTCCTTGCAGTGATGGGATTGAACCCAAGGCCCTATGCACGCTGGTCTAGTGCTGTCTGTCTGAGCTACACTCCTGGCCTTTGGCTTTTCACAACAGGATTTCACTATATAGTTCAGAGTGCCTTCCTCTCGAGTACTGGCATCACTGAGTGCTACCACCATGCCCAGATTCCCAACTCTTTTCACAAGTCAGAGAAATTCTTTTAAAATAATTTAAAAAATAACTGCCAACCTCAAACCATCAACTTATTCTCTAAATAAGCTAGTGATGTCATTCAAAGGCGGCCACCATCCTGTGAGCATCCCTACTGCTGCCTTCCTTTATGGCGGTGGGGTGGGGGAAAGAACCCGTGCTTGTGCCTGATCGTTACTATGCTAACTATGCCTATGTCTGCTGGTCTCAATGTCTTTGGCTCTTGCTATGGGGATGACAATATTCTAGTTTTTCCTGCCTCCTTTTGATGAAGTAACTACAGTCATTTTCCAAGAAAGGCTGTCTCTGAGAGATTGGCCCATTTTGAAAATGCTCTGCCTACCTGTGGATTGAGTTTTTAGCTCTTGGTGTTGACTTTGCAGATTAACACACACTCCCTCTAATATCCCTTCCAGAACAGTGGCTATTTCTGGATTGTCTGAAAAGGAGTGATTGTGCTTTTTGTGTGTGTGCCAATGGATAGAACTCAAAAACAGAGGAAAAAAATCAATTAACTGTATGCTCGTGGTATCTGTATATTCTACTACTGATTTTAGGTGGGGAAATAGAGAGAATACTTCATTGCGTGACTAACACACCAGGAGAAATGCCCCCGTAGTTAGAGTGCCTAGCTGGCACCTAGGAGCTCTCCCTTTTTAAATCAAGCAGAAAGGGGACTGTCCTTCCCTTGGTGAGAGTTTGGTGGCCAAGTGGGCTGACTTGCTTCTCAAGTGGTATGTCTTCCCCAGCTTGACATCACAGGTCTGTGACTAAAGATGGACATTTTCAGAGGTGACATGTCTTTGAAGAGGATCAGTGTCTTCTTCCACAGTCTTCTGAATATGGTCAGATCTTCTTTTTTTTTTTCAAAATTTTTATTAGATATTTTCTTAATTTATATTTCAAATGCTATCCTGAAAGCTCCCTTCCCCCTCCCCCCCGCCCTGCTCCCCTGCCCACCCACTCCCACTTCTTGGCCCTGGCATTCCCCTGTATTGGGGCATATAAAGATTGCAATACCAAGGGGCCTCTCTTCCCAATGATGGCCGACTAGGCCATCTTCTGCTACATATGGAGCTAGAGACACGAGTTCTGGGGGTTCTGGTTAGTTCATATTGTTGTTCCTCTTATAGGGTTGCAGATCCCTTCAGCTCCTGGGGTTCTATCTCTAGCTTCTCCATTGTGGGCCCTGTGTTCCATCATATAGATGGCTGTGAGCACCCACTTCTGTACGAGACAGCTATATCAGGGTCCCTTCAGTAAACACTTGCTGTCCTATGCAATAGTGTTTGAGTTTAGTTACTGATTATGGGATGGATTGCCCGGTGGGGTAGTCTCTGGATGGTCCATCCTTTCATCTTAGCTCTAAACTTTGTCTCTGTAACTTCTTTCATGGGTATTTTGTTTCCTATTCAAAGGAGGAATAAAGTATCCANTTATCAGTGAGCGCATATCCAATGACTTCTTTTGTGATTGGGTTACCTCACTAAGGATTATATCCTCCAGATACATCCATTTGCCCAAGAATTTCATAAATTCATTTTTTTAATAGCAGAATAGTACTCCATTGTGTAAATGTACCACATTTTCTGTATCCATTCCTCTGTTGAGGGACATCTGGGTTCTTTCCAGCTTGGACAGATCTTCTAATGGCTCAGGTTGGCCATGGGGAACACTGGGCATGGCACGGCTGATGTTTCCTGTGCACATTTCCCTGAGGAGCTGGCTGGGACTGGCCTGGATGGTATTTTTCTTATTAAGATGAGAGACATTTATCTAGTAGCTTCACTTATGGGTTGGGACAGCTCACCTGCCTGGTTTTATCTTGTTTTTAAAACAAGTTAGCACAGGAAAGCCTACCCTAGGGACAATTTTGGCTTAACGGTGGTTCATGGTAGCCTCCTGAGGAATGGGTCTTCTTGTCACTGGTCACTGTAGGCCAAATACTTCCCTCACTGCTGACACCACAAGAAAGTAGTGTTCTTATATCTGATGCCCCCCCCCCCACTCTTGTTCATTGCTCTTGTATGAGTGGCCGCCCACAGAAGGCCAGCCACAGGAGCATTGTAGGTCTTGACTTTAATGCTAGTGGGAGATGGAGAGACCTGGATAGAACTTGCTGATGGAGTGAATTATAAAAGGTCTATTGCTAAAAACAAACAAACAAACAAACAAACAAACAGCAGGGCAGAGGTGGCACACGCCTTTAATCCCAGCACTTGGGAGGCAGAGGCAGGCAGATTTCTGAGTTCAAGGCCAGCCTGGTGTACAGAGTGAGTTCCAGGACAGCCAGGACTACACAGAAAAACCCTGTCTCGAAAAAACCAAACCAACCAACCAACCAACCAAACAAACAAACAAAAGGTCTTTTGCTGTGATACCTCATGTTTTGCATGACACTTTGGTCTAAAGGTTAACTTTAGTGTTACCTGAGTTGTTACTTAACTGATCAAACAAAGACAACGAATAGACCTTATACCCAGGGAACCTTGGTTCCTATAGGTCGGCCCTGCTGTGTAAAGTCTCTCCCCTCCTAGCACAGGACCAGTGATTCTGGAATCATTTTTCTTCAGAGGATTGAGAGTTAAGAAGTAGGTAAAACCAACAAAAACAAAAACAAAACAAACAAACAAACAAAACCAAGGATGAAAGACTCCTGAATCTATAAGCACAGATGAGATGCCCAGAGGCAGCCAATCCTGTGAGCGCTGGCAGTCCACAGCTGGTACTTGACAATAAGTGAAGGCTTAATTCCGTGGAAGCCAAGGCAGTACAAATAGAACAGCTAATGGCCTTTAATCCTGCAGATCTCAGGAAAACTGAGTCTCCAGTGCTTGTTAGAAACCCACCAGGAAGCCCCGAAGACAAGGTTGCTAGGCAGGCCTGCTAGGGCTGCTCAGAGGTGGGGGTTACCATGGGCCCTCAAAGCCAGGCTCACCGTTGGGACATGGACAAAGTCAGAGGTTCTGGCAGACACGTTGCCTGGGTGTTTACAACCGAGAGGCCTGTGTTGCTCGCTCCTCTTTGAACTAACTACCTGTTGCTTTTATTTTTTCCCCCTGAAGACTCCTCTGAGATTGCATTTAGCTGTGGACCAGAGAGGCTGTTTCGCTGAGGAAGCTGGAAAACCACATCCCAGAGCAGTTTCTGTCTGCAGTCCTTTCTCCCTGCTCCCTGTGCTGACCAGATGGCGGCTTTGACTGAGCTGCTTTCGTCTGTTCTAAATGACCTTTCGACCCCTGCACTCTTCTTGGTGTGGCATTTCCATACCAGCACTGTGCCAGGCAGACAGAGTGACGCCCTAGGGACCCTTGCACGATGCTGCTCCTCACCTGAAATTAGGAGGTGACTGCTCTGTGCCTGTGGCCTGGCAGTGGGATGAGGACTGAGCTCAAGGGAGGCTCTTTGCTGCCCTGCATGTGACCGAGAACTCCCTCACGTCTCTCTCTGCTCGGACTCTTTTGCCTTGAGAGAAAGCAAAGCATCAGGCGCTGCTTGCTTCTTACTCCTCCCTGAACTGTGCCTCCCCTGCGGCCTGGCCTCTATCTCTGCATTCTTTTTGGCTGGTGGAGAAGAGGCTGGTAGGGGGAAGGGAGCATCAATTGACCTGATTAATTTTAGTTTGTTTTCTGTCTGTGCTAAAAATGTCTGAGGAGAATAGAGTCCAGCGGGCTCACCACTGCCAGTGTTATTCTTGGCACAGAGGACACATGGGCACGTCTGAGGATGGATATGCAGCTCCTACTCAGCAACTCTGGCACCGCAGGGGTCCCCTTGGCCTGCTCAGGCAGGTTGGTTAGAGATAGATTGGGGCTGATCAGGTGGCAGAGTGGAAACTTCTGACACTGGCCATGGACCATGGCAGCTTGCCTTACAGTAGTATCTGGAGAGTACCAGGGCAGAGGCTCAGGGGGGCTGAGACTTGGAAGGGGTGGCTCTCTGGGCAGATGCCCTGGGGACCATGGAATACAGGCTGGGTGTACGAGGAGTTGGTATCTTAAAGATACTCAGTTTAGTTTAGTTCTTGAGAAGGGGCATACTGGTTGCCATTCACTACCAGAAGAAGTGGCAGGGCTGTCACCAACAGCCTAGTGCAAAGGATCCGACCATCCATCCTACATCTGCCAGCTATGTCTTCTAGTGAGCTAGTCAGCCTCTATGTATTTTGGTTTTCTCAATGCAAAGCTGGGACACTCATGTCCTTCTCTCTCACAAGGCTGTTGGAAGAATTATGTAAACTAATGTTTGAAAAGTGCCAGGAACGGGGCTGTCATATGATGGGATGGGAATCACATGGTAGAAGTTGAGTAAAGCCAGTAGTGCTGGCACTGGAGGTGGCCACCCACTCCGTACTGTGGATGTAGAGGCCACTGTGGGCACTGTGTTCAGATTTTCCCTGTGGGGGGCGGTAGAGATTTAGGTGTGCTCCAGGACCCCATGGTGGGGCAGGATGAGGGGAGGCTGGGAGAGTAGGCAGATTTGGGAGATAGATTTGAGACCTGAGTCCTGTCAAGGACCAGGCAAGGAAATCTCTGCAGGGTACAATATCCCAGTGTTCAGTACAGGCTGCTGGCTAATGGCCCGTGTATTCTGTGGCCATCCTTTAGAGGGTAAGTGTCTATCTTTCTGTCTTCACTTTGGCTATCAGATTCTAGGACTATGCACCGTGTTGAGCTGGTGACTGAGCAGCCACTATCCTTACTTTCTGCCAAGGCTAGGGTTACTGGCCTCCTACTGCCCAGAGAAAGGGAAGGGGCAGCCACGTCCAGGGCCAGGGTCACAGAGCTCAGGATACTGGCCTGCCTTCCTGGACTCACCACTTTGGGCTTGAATGGTGGTTGGATCTCCCGGTTCTCCAGTTTCTCCCAGTCGATCCTCCTGAAGAAGGCATGCTCTCTGACATCCCTTTCTCCCTCGGGCCCGCAGCCCAGCCGCTTGGCAGGGTGTTTGGTCATAAGCTAGAGAGAGAAACAGACAAAGACACAGATGAGTGACAGAACCTTCCCTGGCCAGCTCTGCCTCCGAATAGATGGTGGTGCCTCCTGAGGAGGCTCTGGAAGTCCACCAAGAAACACACATGTGGGGTGGTGAGTGGGGCCTCTGTGCAGCAATTTTCACAGTAAGGAAGCAGTTGGAACCGATGACCAAATGGGAGGGAAATTCAAACAGGCATCTGCATGTATCACGTGCTTTTTGAACTTGGCATCCTTGTATGTAGATGGGTGTGGAGAGGGGTACTGAGGACATGTCACAGAAGTAAGGAGTCACCTTTACAGGGTATAAAGCCCTAGGTTTAATCCTTAGCACTGCCAAATGGGAAGGGTGTGGCGGGGACTGGAAGAGGAAGGAGGGAGGGAGGGAAGACGAGAAGTTCATGTTATTTACACGAATGCCTAATTTAACATGAGGACATGGGAAATCATGTATGCAGAGTATTGCAGGCCTGCATCACACAGATGCTGTATGAGGCAAGCATCACATTCCTCTTTATTGCCTGGATCAAAATATCATCAGGCTCTCGGGGTAGGAATGTACACATTGCAGCAAAGATAGCAAGTGGTTCGTTTCAAGGTATCTGACATGGACTAGGAGGGCAGTGCCAACCCTGGGCTCTTCCACAGCAGGAGCTCCTCCGCTGCCATAGGCAGCTTAGCCTTGACCTTCAAACACACTAAATAGGCAACGCCGAGTGTGGTACACTCTCTTTTGATAACATTTAAAAAGGAACGTAGCAACTTTAATCATGACCACTAAAGACCAATTAAGTCACTAGCATTTCCCTGAAAGGAGAGCTGGCCAAGGACCCAGAAGGTTTAAAGCAGATCTATTTATAACAGCCTCTAGCCAAGGCGGAAACAATGCAAGCGCCCTCCCCACTGAGTGGGATACAGGGAAGGACTGTTCAATGTCCACACAGCAAACATGGAAGAAGGAAACATGGCCACACACAGCGATGTGGCCACATTGACTATGCCGTGCTGGGTAAAGAGTCAGGCCTGGGGCACGTGTTGAGGAATCTCACCTGTGCAAAGACCAAGATAGGCAAGATTCATCTGTATGGTCAATACTGATTATCTGGGTGATAGTAAGTATCAGGGGAAAAAGGAGGGGGCATCTAGGGTTCTGTCTTTGACCAGGGTACAGTTATGTGCATGCATCCATTCTCTGAAAACTAACGGATATGTCTATACCAATTTTTAGTATGTATATTTTAAGAGAGAAAGGATAAACTGTCACAGATATGAGGATTACCACTCCCCAAGGACCTGCAATTATTTCTTTATTTGTATGACTGTAGGTATGTGTATGTGTGGAAGACAGAGGGTGTATGAATGTCTGCATGTGTGTAGAGGCCAACCTTGGGTGTTGTTCCTCCTTGGAACAGATTGGATCTGTGCTGTCTGGCCAGTGAGCCTCAGGGTCCGCCTGCCTTTACTTCAACAGCGTACACCAGCATGTCTGGCTGTTTTACGTGGGTTCTGAGGACTGAACTCAGGTCTTCATGCTTACATGGCTATCATATCATTGACTATGATTAATTCTGGTGCCTCCCCTACCCCACTGCAACGCTATGAGGTGGGCTGGGAACTGAAGTGCACACAGTAAGAGAATGGGTTTGGACAGTACTGGAATGTGAGTCTGTTCTGTCCCTCTATGCCCCCAAAATGTCACCAAACTTTGCAGTAACATGCATAAGTTGTGATAGTTCTAGTGTCTTTCTTAGAAGGCTGGAAGAGGAAGCTGGGCATAATGGTAAGTGCCTGTGATCTCAGCACTTGAGTGAGAGCTTGCTTTAAGGAGGCAGATGGCAAGTTCAAGATCAGCCTGGTTACACATAGGGAGTTCAGAGCTGGCTGAGCTAAAGAGCAAGACCCTATCTCAAAGACCACATCAGGTACAGAAAGGGTCCTTTGCCAGCCCTTATGGTTGACAATGGGAGAAGAAAGCGGATATACTCACTCCTTTGCAGATGGAGACAGCTTCCTTGGACAAGGATTTGGGGTAGGACACATTGTGCTCCATTATAGACTGAAACAGTTCATCTTCATCTTCACCATCAAACGGAGGCTGTTCCAGACAAAGAAGGGAGAAACAGGAAGAATAACGCATTACCACGGCGGCACTTAGAGATCTGTGAGAAGAAAGGACCGTGTTTCCCCACACACCGCCGCCGCCGCCGCAGGCAGGCAGGTGGGCGGGCGGGCGGCAAGGTTAGCTCCGTGAGCACAGAGGCTGATGTGATTATCTTTAATTAGGCTGCTGGTTGTGCATCTCCCATTTTTTTTAAACTGTCCCTTTCATTATCTTACCCTGGGCGACCCAAAATAATCTTTAGGGAAAATATTTTGGAGTAATATGTTTAGTGATTTGCAAATAAATTATAATTAATCCATTAATCTTGTAATTATGTGCTAAAAATCTAATTATGAACAAGTCAGGTTGCAGATGGTTCTGTGTTTAGAGGGCGTGTGTGTGTGTGTATGCGCATGTGTGTGTGCGTGTGTGTGTGCGTGTGTGCATGTGTGTGTGTGCGTGCGTGTGTGTGTGTGTGTGTGTGTGCAGAGTATGCTTTTTTTCCCGCCTTGACTAGAGGTGAAGGAACCCTTGACTGATAAGACAGGTAGCCTGCTTAGTGGCAACTGACAGGAGCTAGCTTTTAGATATGTCCTTTGTCCCTTCTAGTGGGCTGAGAAACAGAGGAGCGGTGATACCATGGAGTATGGAACTCTATTTCCCAACTAGATGCTCACACTCAGATGGCTGTTACACAGCAGTTCCTATGATGCTCACACTCAGGCCATTACACAGCAGTTCCTATGATGCTCACACTTGGATGGCTGTTATACAGCAGTTCCCATGATGCTCACACTTGGATGGCCATTACACAGGAGTTCCTATGATGCTCACACTCAGGCCATTACACAGGAGTTCCTATGATGCTCACACTCAGATGGCTGTTAGACAACAGTTCCCATGATGCTCACACTCAGATGGCTGTTACACAGCAGTTCCTATGATGCTCACACTCAGGCCATTACACAGGAGTTCCTATGATGCTCACACTTGGATGGCTGTTAGACAGCAGTTCCCATGATGCTCACACTCGGATGGCCGTTACACAGGAGCTCCTATGATGCTCACACTCGGCCCATTACACAGGAGTTCCTATGATGCTCACACTTGGATGGCTGTTAGACAGCAGTTCCCATGATGCTCACACTCAGATGGCCATTACACAGCAGCTCCTATGATGAGGTTTCTGACTAGTGAAGAGCTTCGTTGGTAGTACCCTGAAGCAGCCCAAAGAAGGGAGTTTACAATTGTTCCTGAGGCAGAGGCAGCTCTTAGGAGGGGGTGTAAGGAGACCATGGAACCGCCTGTCTGTCCGAGGTGCCCTTCACAGTGGTTTCTCCATTGCATCTTTTCCCCTGAGGTCACCATTCTCTCACTCACTCTAATGGGATGTGCCCAGGAGGATTGGATTTATGGGAAATTCCTGAATATCATCTTTGGTATAACTAACCTTCAGTGTAACATAAAGATGGAAGGGGCTTCCCTGATAGAGAGCTTTGAAGGGGAACTGGGCATGGGGCCAGGGCAGGAGAGCCACATGCTCTGAGGGAAAGATGCCAAGTATGTAAAGAGCCCTCCCTTTGGGCTGGGCATGGGGGAATGTAGTTTTGGTGACTTGTGACCCTTCATTTATTTCTCTCTCTCTTGCTCTCTAAGTGTAAACAAAGAGTCTCTTTTCTGGTTACAAATGCCTGGCTTTGAAAAAGCACCTGTGATGTGGCGGTGGTGTGCATGTGGGTGAGGAGAAGGAACGAGTCTGGCCGTGAATTAGTCAGGGCAGGATGGGCAGGGCCTGCCGTGGTGTGGAGATGAAACCTGGCATCTACAGGGCAGGTCATCGGGAGAGTGCAGCTGCAGATGGCCTCGCTGGGGTAGGGCTAGGCCAGCCAAGAGCAACAGTGCTGCCTGGCCTGCTGCCCAACACACCTTCTCTTTGGCCCCATAGCAGACATCCTCTCCATGTCTTTTGTTAGACATCCATATATCATCTCATCACCCCTAATGAAGAACCCAGGAGGGATTTGAGCTTTGGCCAAGGAGGTTTTCACAGCTAACACAAACGTGCTCAGCTCTGATCTGGGCTACAAGCCGCACCCTGCCAGGTGCACTGTGCAGTCTGAATTTAAGGTGAGTGCGTTCTCCAAAGGATAAATGGTGTCTTGGAGGTGGGCGGGGCATAAGCTCAATTCCCAGTCATCAGCTGGTTACCTGCCAGTTCAGCATTCTAGGGTTTTGAGCCAAGATGGGCTACATTCTTTGGAGGTCTTTAACTCCTTATCCAACACTGTGATGAGCCCAGGGAGACGGCTCAGCTGACAAAGTGCAGGCTGTGCAAACATGGGGACTTGAATTTGGACCCCAGAATACATTTCTTTTTAAAAGTAGAGCATGGTGGTGCGTGCCAATAATTTCAGCACTGGGTAGTAGAGACAGGAGACCCCTTGATGGGCTTGCTAGACTGATCAGCAAGCTCCAGGTTCCACGGAAGATCTGGTCTCAAAAGAGAAGGTGGAAAGCCACTGAGAAAGACATCAGTGGCAGCCCCTGACCTCCGTGATACATATAAACACATGTACATGCAACCCTCACATACACATTCATACAGGCACACACATGTATGCACACATGTGTACAAACACACCACTATTACAGATTTCAAGATAATGCCAGAAAGGTATGTATATACGTATGTATGTATGTATGAATATGAATAAATGTGTAAATTCAAGCCGCTGAATCCATTTACTGTTGGTTTATGACTGTGTTTTGGCCTGACCATGTGGGAGTAGATAATCATTTAGGGTGCTTATCTCTGTGGAAGACTAATTTTCCCTCTCTCGGATGTTTTAATCGTCTATAATTTCATCTAGGGGTGGCGTCCCATGTGACTTCCGCCATGCATGCTGGCAGGCCACCTGGCATTGTCGTTGTCCACATCTTGCTAGTAGTGGCCAGAATGGTGAGGGGATTTTGTTTTATTTTGCTTTGTTTTGTTTTATTTTTATTGACAAGGTTTCCCTGAGTAGCCCTGGCTGTCCTGGAACTCGCTGTGGAGACCAGGCTGACCTCAAACTCAGAGATCTACCTGCCTCTGCCTCTGCCTCGGTCTTCTGAGTCCTGGACTTAAAGGTGTGCACCACCACCACCAGGCTCTCTTGTTCAGTTCTTAAGTAGCCATATTATAGATACTTCATGGGTATAGTTTCTCTGTCATATTTACAAATATTCTTTTATTTTTTTCATGGATTCTCAGGTTTTCTTATATTATTTTTCAAATAAGATACTATCTGTGTTCTTCATTTTTCTGACTGTTGCAAACACATTTTTCTTAGTAGCCAGCAGTATTCCTGTTCAGGGCCCAAGAGCCACCAAGCTCTCTTCAAATGGATTCATGGCTCCTTGGGTGCATTAAGAGTCGCTTCGAGCAACATGTTTTGATAGCAAATGCTAGTAGAAACATCTCTGCATGCTGGCTCTTTTTTCCTCTGAATTACTTCTGAGGAGCAGTGTCCGGGAGTGGGATTACACACCAAAGGATATGAGCATGTTTATGTTCTTGCTAGGACTCTCCAGCTCACCCTAGGGGCCTCTTTACAGATAATTACCCACTCGTAGGCCTTGGTGCGGAAGGCAAGTCGGTGGTGCCAGGTTATAATTACATCCATCTTCCTTTCTAGTAATGCCAGCTACCACAATGTGGGAAGACCTGCTGCCAGGGTCCTTAGAACGTGACCGTTTCAGAGTGCCTCTCTCCCCTGCTATCTCTATTCCTACAGCTATTTTTAAGTGCCTGCAAATCTGGACACAGTGTTCTGAGCTCAGCTCCCCATTAATGAGTCTCGGGTTTGTGTAAAGAAAAGTTTCTGAACGTGTTGTGCCCCACGCCCCACTGGAGAGCTCTCAGCTTTCATCAGGCAAATGGGGTGATGGTTCCCATGGTACAAAATGCTTCCTGAATCGCTTCCTAACAGGCAGCGGGGAAGCGTCCTGCCATGTTGCTTGGCAGATTGCTGAGGACCTAGGAGGAAGGGAGAGGGACACACATGGACCATTTGGGCAGAAGTTCCAGTTACTGAGACGAAGCGCCCTGTACAGATACACATCTTAGAAAGGAAAGGATGGAGATGAGAGGGCCAGTCCCCTTATGACAAATACTATGAACACTGGGAGCCGCAATGAGTTCATCAGAGGGCCACACAGGTGCTATTAATGTCCCTGTCCAAGCAATTAGGTTTGTCAGGCCATTCAGAAACTGGATATAGACTCAGGCAATTCAGACTTAATGGCTCCATTTGGCTGCTGACAGCTGATAAGCCGAAGGCACATAAAATTGCAACCAGCCACCTTTTTCCCCTCACCGTTAGCTATAGTTAAGGAAGACAAATGCAGTGCCTGGCCCCTCAGACAAGCCTGCAATCAGTCTTCCTCCCCAGTCCCTGTGCAGATCCAGTCTTGTTGCTGAGTCCCTGTGACTGTGAGGGGCCGTGGGTATTTGGGTGACACCCGTGGCCAAGTCTTAGACACACCAGGAATTCACTTCACTTTGCCAGCCTCTGACTGGAACTGTGTTTGCTCTTTGTAGCCAGCCATGTAGAGCTGTATGGAACAGAGGTTGTGGGCTGTGCCCAGCAAGGCACCAGCTTGTTGGAAACCTTGCAGGTGCCATTTTTCAGGACTACCACCCTTTTCAAAATAGAGACTTTGGGGAAGGAACGCAAGGCATGCTAAGTGGCTGAGAAGCAGCAGGGGAAATAGGCCGGAAGGTGTACGAAAGCTCCAGGCATGGGAACAGGGGTGAGAGGGTCCTCCTTGGAAGGCCTGGATACCTCCTCGGGATCCACATACAAGATCTGTGATGGTTCATCTATCCAGGCTCTGCATACAAGGCCTGTAATGGTTCATCCTGTCTACTTGATAAGATTCAGAATCACCATGGAAACAAAGTTCTGGGCATGCCTGTTCCGAGTTCTAGACTTGGTTAACTAATGTGGGTGTTGACATTCCATGGGCTGAGGTCCAGGACTGACCAGAGAGCTGGATAGGCAACAGTATTCATCTCTCTCAGATTCCTGATTGGGATACAATGTGTGCAGCTGTCTCAGGTGTCGGCTGCTGAGTGTACCCTGTGAACCAAAACCAGTTGCACCTTACCCTGCTTTTGGCCTTTTGTCACCGCAAGGCCCAAGGGAGACTTACTTCCTGGGCTCCTCACTAGGGGATACAACCTGGGAAATCCTGGGAACGAGGGCTGGCAGGTAGGTGGGAAGGAAGAAAAGAGGGAAGAAGGAGGGGAGGGAGGAGAGGAGAAGATAGGATTTCACTGCAGGCTATTCTGAAACCCTCGTCTTCTGTCAGCCAATAAGGAGCCGAGGCATGGATGTTTTTGGAAAATGGACAGCCCTCAGGAAACCCAGGCTGTGTCTCTGGCCCTGAGAGTTTGACACTCAGGATCAAGGAGAGGACAAGACTGCACATTACCTACGCGGTCCACAGGGCTCCAGGGTGTCTGGCAATTCATAGTCAAATTTTGTTGTTGAAATGTTCAGGAGGGGAAATTGGCTTTGGGCACAGGCCACCTGTGCCCTCCCATCTGTGTGCCACAGACAGTGAGCCCGTGTAACCTGCTCTTCTGAGCTCGTGCACTAAGTAAGGCATTCCACCTCAAAAGAGTCTCGTCTGACATGAAACCTAATTTTCCTAATGGAAGTTCAGCCTTGCTGGAGTTTGGTGGGAATAATCCTGCATTGCCAACAGCAAGATGGATGGAAAGGGATGGTCTAATTGTGAGTTTCACAGGTCTCTTCCTCCTTTCACAAATAAGCCATAATCAGTGGCTGGGATGATCTTTGCTGACCAGATTGTAGGGAACTGTATCCCAGTCCCAGGTCTGAAGAACTCAAGGCGGCCATTATAGTCATCAGTTGGCACCCTTGCACGACAGGGTGGTCACCACGTCCACAGTCCAGACTGTTACCTCCCACTTGAAGTTTTTAGGATCAGGAGATGATTATCTGCTCATTTGTCACACTGTGTTGTCCCCTTGCCACCTCTGCCTTCTGTAGGGTGAAGGCCACACCACATGCGACAGCAACAAACACACACATAAAAACATGCAGTGAAATATTACCTGCCCAGCTAGCATCTCGTACAGCAGCACACCGTACGCCCACCAGTCCACAGACTTCCCATACGGCTGGTAAGCGATTATCTGTGGGAGAAAAAAATGCATCAGTCACGTGTAGCACTAACTCAGACTGCTTCTGCCAGGAGAGGTTAAGTCATGTGGACAGGCACGTCAACATAGCTCTCACTAACAAGATGGTGGTAAATTCTGCCTCTATTTCTGCACAGGAGTGCAAGGAAAAGTACCCTTCAAATGGGTGTGAGGTACACTGAGAACTGCCATTCCAGGATACACCCAAATCTTGTTTCACGATTCCTCTTGTGGATTCACCTGGGGATGTCACTGACTGTCTGAAGCTAGATCTACTTAGCCTCACTGGTGCAAAATATTTAGGCAGTGAGTTGGATTTAAGTGTTTAAAAAACAAGAAGGGGCTGGAGAGATGGCTCAGTACTTATGAGTGCTTGCTGTTCTTGTAGAGGAGCCAGGATTGGCTCCCAGAAACCACATCACGTGGTTAGAATTGCTTTCTTCTGGTCTCTGCAGGCACCTGCACATACAGGTGCACACATATACACTCAGGGGCATACACACATAAAACAAATAAATAAATACATCTTTAAAATGATACCATCAGAGATCACATACTTTGGAATGGCTTCAATGTTTTATTTAGGGATAGAACACTGATGGTTAGTAAGTTAGTTTCTGCTGATTTATCCCTGATGGCTGTTCTTCTCAGCAAGAATTAACTAATAAGAAACTTTGCTGCTAGTCTATGGTAACTTTATTCAACAGTAGACCATGGGCGCCTGGAGAGATGGCTTGATGGTAAAGAGTAGTTTTTGCTTTTATGGAGGACCCAGGCTCAATACCCAGCGCCTGTAATTCCATGTCCAAGATATCTGACCTCCTTTTCTGTTCTTCATGGGTGCCAGGTATATGAGTGGTACATAGACTTACATGCAAGTAAAACATTCATACACATAACATTAAAAAAACAACAGTAAGCCATAAACATCTCTGCAAAAGCCTTTAAATATTTCTGCAGGACAAATCTTTATGAGTAGAATTATTGGGTCAGAATAGTTCTTTTTGCCTCAGAAATAAAGCTCTGGGCATCGTCAGGTTGCTTGCAGGGCAGCATGGTGCATCTCTGTCAGCAGCAGAAAGGCTGAATTTGTGTCCTTGAATTCTCATCAACAGCACTTACTGTCATTGTTTCTCAGAGTGCCATTTGGTGGCCGGAAGTGATATTTAGATATTGGCATTTTATTCACATGGGAATTAGACACCTGTGCTTCTCTCATTAGTAAGTGGCCTGGCAATCCTGACTGACAGGCCCACTCATTCATTCTTTTGGAGACCATGGGAAGTGCCAGGGATGCACTGTAGCAAGGACAGGATCCCTGCCCTCACGGACTACAGGGACATCAGTTATTTTTATTGATTAATGAGATTTCTTTATATAGTAAGGATATGGAGCCTCGGTTTTAATTTTTACAAATGTTCTTTACAAACCCCCAATGTCTCATGTTTTGTTTCATATACCCTCTGATAGTCCAAGATTTACACTTTTAAATAGAAAATCTTCTGGTTAATAGACAGAGAGAGGAAGTGATATTTCATTTACTGGTTGAGGCCGTTGTAAGCTCATTTGTCTCCTGCCATGATGAATCTGGGTTATTCACCATCAGGATGACCTGGATGCAAGAGGGAGAAGGCCGCCTGATCTCTGCTTGCTTGCAGTGAACAGATATTCACAGTGGCAAGCAACCGAAATATTAGTGACTAGAGTTGGCGTACTAACAACAAATTGTTACACCTCACCTTTTCTTCAGAGCCCATCTGAACTAAATAGAAAGCAATAAAAACCCTTCTTCAGAGAGTCAAAGTCTATATACGGGACACTTTATGTATATCTTATATCTTCTCATGCCACATGATGGAGAGACATGACCATTCCCATTTTATAGATGAGAAAACTAAGGGTCAGAAAGTTAACAGATTTGTCCAAAACCACCCAATGATTAAGTTGTTTCTGAATGCTGGTTCATTTGATTTTTAAGAGAATTTCATGGCTTTCAGATATATCTATGTTGAACTTGATGTTATCAAAGGGAACTGAAGATCAGTCTAAAGGGTTTGAAATAACTTCAAATGGTTTAAAGTATGGTGGAATAACAAGGTTTTGAAAACAGTTGTATAAACTGCTCTCTTCATCATACAAAGCCAGTTCCTCTATACTGTTCAGGGATCTGATGTTGAACTCAGAAGGTAACTAGATGAATAAGGAATCTAGACTTTATTTCTTCTCAGGGTCTTGCTACTAGGCAGTTCTGACTGGCCTCCAGCTCATGGCATCCCGAGTACCGGGACATCAGCATGTGTCGCCATGCAAGGCGACCATTCATTCTTATCACTTCATATTATATATGTCATGATCTCTGAGCACTCTCACAGGCCAGACTCCCATGTTCACGTGGGGCTAAGTCATGTTTGCTCCTAGAAGGCTGTCCTGCAGAGTGTGGGAGTCCATTTCTGTTAGACAGAGCTACAAGTCCTAAAGGTCGCAGCCACCTACAGAGTTTGTCCTTCTCCCCTCCATTCGGCTCCAGCTCACTCCCTGTTTCTGCAGCATTAACCTCCCATGACCCCTGCTAAAAACACCCTCTCCCTTCTCCAGGGCGCAGGGAAGCAGAACTTTGAGTGCCACGGACTTCTCCTACCCACTGTGTTGTTGAGCCCTCCCACGGGGCCACCTGGTTGGCTGCCTGATGGAGATTACAGTCACTATGCTGTGCTGTCAGGTGTAATACTGAGGTGGCATTTAGAAGGCGCCCTGAGCACTCCTTCCTGGAGACTTTCATCGGTGCCACTGTGGTTAGGGTGGCAGTGCTATGGCAGAGACACCATGACCGTGGCAACTCTTGTAAAGGACGACATTTCTTTGAGGCTGGCTTATAGGTTCGGAAGCTTAGTCCGTTATCATCATGGCAGGAAGCACGGCAGTGTCCAGGCAGGCATGGTGCTGGAAAAGGATCCGAGAGTTCTACAATGTGATCTGAAGACAGCAGCAGGAGAGTGCCCCACAGTGGGCAGAGCTTGAGCATAGGAGACCTCAAAGCCCAACAAGGCCACACCTCCTAAGAGTACCACTCTCCATGGGCCAAGCATTCAAACACATGAGTCCATGGGGGCCAACCCTATTCAACACACCACAGCCACCCTGGGCTTGCACACCAGATGATCTCACTGTGCAACCCCACCACCAAAACTATCTTTTCACAGAAAAGCACACTTTTGCTCAGAGATCTGCTGCTATGAATAAATTACATTGCGAATGAACCCTAACCTGCAGGGAGAAAGGGAATGTTACTAGGAGCCCTCCTCTAAGACTAGTGATCAGATCCACAGATCTGGGATGTGGTTGCCTGGCGCCATGCTGTCCAGTGGCCATTAGGCATGTGCTAGTTAAGCTTATGAGACGTGGCCAGTCTAAACTGAGGTGTCCCTAGGTGTAAAATATAAGATTTTGAGGATTTCATGGAACATAGAAAATAGCTCATTTGCAGTGCTTTAATGCTGGGCAGACTGGGTTAAATGGGATATCGCAAAATCAATTTCATCTGTTTCTTCCTATAACTCACTCAGGTTCTCTGGCTTGCACTGGCCTCAGGGGTCCAGCTTTGAGCTGAAGACCAGGTTCAGAGGGCGCAGAATAGATATGAGAGTCTCTTGGGTCTGTCACCAATGGGGACAGATGCAGGTGCCCCTGGCACTTGTGGGCCAAGGGAGGCTTGCAGCCAAGCTTGGGCTCCCTGATATGCTGAGGCCCAGGGCCAGGGGCTGCCATGGCAATTTGGCTTCCCATAATGGGGCAGCTCACAAAAGGAGGTTGGCTTGGCAAGAAGGCCTAGAGTTGGCGGGTTTCCCTGCAGCACAGGGGAGGTCGAACTCTGGCTTTGAAGACAGACCCCGACCGGGGCCACTGTCAACTCTTTTTACAGCTATTTGTCAGTATGATCACTGTGATTATACGTATATAAGCCAATTGCTTGGGGGGACTGTCAGGATGTTACAAATGGCTGCCTGTCTTATAAAAGTGAGGTATGAATAAGCGTTCTTCCAAACCGGGCATAGGACCAGGGCATGAAAGGACCAGGGGCAGCTTCTCATTTCTTGTTAGGCCAGTGGCCCAGTGAGGGCTCCCAGAAGACTGTTGAAGGCCACCCAGCCTTTCCCCCTCTGCCAAGGCGACTGGCTTGAAGGCATCCCAGAGTGCTAGATGCTTTAGATGACCCCTGACATCTGACAGCTCAGGGATGGGAGAGCTTGGGGACACTGTGGGACACTACTGGCAGTAACGAGGACTGTGACCAACATCACCACCACAGACATTTACCTGCTCACTCATCTCAACCGTCTAAGGCCTGCTTCAAAAAGAGGAACAGAGGCAAAGAAGAATTGTGTAGCTTTTTCAGGCTTATAGCAACACTGGGTCTGATTGTTATCCAGATGGCCATGATGCCTTCACTTTTGACCATTTTAATACACTGCTTCCTTTGACTTAGGGAGGTTTCCTGGACAGCTCCTGGGAAGCTTGCTTGGTAGAGGTTCATGCAGAAGATGGGCCAAAGACTTAAAAGGAGCCAAAGAGCCAGGAAGCCAGCTTGCCCTCTGTACTCCTGCCTATGAACCCTGTAACACCACAGAGGATGGAGATAGTGGTTCTGCTGGCTTGTGTGCATGAACTGGACTTTGCTCTTACTTTTCTACAACGTGTACCAACTCCCCAGAGTACATTCTTAAATAAATGAAAGGTCTGACTACCAAAAGGGCTGGGGGTGGGGGTGGGGGTGGGGGCTCCTTCCAAGCTGCCACTGGAAACTAACGGCCTCATGCATAAAATGTGTTCAAGTCTTCTTTATTCTCAAGGAAACAAAAGATAGGTTTCTCTTTTTTCCAAGACAAAAACATTTCATTTGATGGAAGAGGTAGGCTTGTTTTGAAAAACACCATAAATTTCAAAGGAAAGAACATGGGACCCATGAGAGAAGCTTTGTACAGACCATCAGAGCCCCTGCTGACCTGTCCAGGCAGCACAGCAGGGAAGAAGGCAGACAGGGCTGTCAGAGAGTCTTCTGGACGTTCTGTCTGGACCCTGAGTTCACTTACTTCTCTTTTACTTACTCCTCTGGGGCCAGGCGGCTCCTGGAACCTTTGCTGTCTTACACTAAGACTGTCTGGCAGCCTCACTCAAGCCCAGAGTCCTCCTCATGAGGGCCGTACCCACCAGAGGACCTGCCTCTGCTTCCAGCATCAGGACCTCACCCAGTGCTGGGTGGACACATGAGGCTTCGCTGGAGAATTGAGCAGATCGGAGCCAACCCAGCTCACATGCCCACCCGACTCTAGTGTGTACAGTCAAAAGGGCCTCAGGATGCTGGGATGCTGAGAATGGAAAGGGCTTGGGGATGATATAAAAAGTGTCCTCAGGGTTCAGGAACTTAAAACCTAAACCACAGCAAAGTGCTTGCCTGAGGTTTCCAGGCTCATCAATCTGCGAGGTCGGGGAAAGCCCATGAGGTTCCAACTGTCCCCCTTCTGTGGGACCAGAGCAGAGGATGAAACACAGGAGACATCGTAATTGCACAAGGGGGAGGTTTCCCAACCAGACTCCACTCTGATGACCCCATCTGAGCTCAACACTTCATGCTTCAGAGGGAAGCATGTTGGGGTGAGAGGGCTCTGGGTCCAACCACTGGGGACCAGCTCTGTCCCTCGGGGACTGAGTGCCTTTGGGCATCTTGCTTAGGAAGGCAGCTGTGGTCCTGGAGTTGCCATGGAGAGGTTTTGTTCACACTGAGATGGGCTTAGGGGAAGTTACTGTAAACCCACGTGTCACCCACAGTGCCTGACTTCAGAAATGAGAACCAGGAATGTGGGTGAGGGGTATTCAGGGCAGTAGAGTCAACCAGGCTCAAGGGAGGAGAGAGGAGAAACTCCCTCCCTTGGGAGAGGCAGTCCTCAAAACACTCTGAACACTCTGGAATGGCAAAATCAACATTAACCCTTTCTATTCAGCCCCTCGACAAACACTAGCTAATGGCATATCAGATACTACTTATGTAAAATCTGCCCTCAAGCAATCGGGTGAGTTCTTGTTATGGGGACCCTCCCACTCCGTCTCTCTCCATCTGTCCCCGTTTACAGCTGACAGGTCACATCTTGGGGTGGGCATTCTGCTAGATGCCAGGGTTAATGGCTCTAACTGGGGAATGAAATGGGTACCTGGAAATGTAATATCTGCAGATATCACCGATATTAGAATATCACAGAAGAAAGAAGTGCATTGTGTGAGGACAATGAATATGACCAGAGTCAGAAGCCTGGGGATCACAGGGTCAAAATAACTTTTTTTTTTTATTAAGACAATAAATGATGCTTCTGTCTATGACTGAAGAGAATAGGAAGTGTCTGTTTATTTGGGTGTAGGTCGTCTTCCCATACAAAGGGAGGGACACTTGTTTTGAAAGCATGAGGACCCGAGGTCTACCCACAGCCCCTGCACAGAAAGCTGAGTATGGCCTCGCATGTGCTCTTAACCCCAGTGCTGCGGGAGGCACAGACGGGAGGGCAGTCGAGCTCCCTCCGGGTTCAGTGAGGGATCCTGTCAGGGGCGTAAATCGGAGAGTGATAGAGCAGAGTGCCGGATGTCCTCCTCTGGCCTTTGCACGCATGCTCACAGGCAGGCACGACACCAGTATGTTTTGAGTTGGTTACACTGGATAGAACAGAAGCAACTGACAAGCCGCAGGCGCGAGTTTAGGGACTGCCCCTTTTGAGCAGGGCAAGCTCATTCAAGTCAAACTTGGTGCCAAAAATTGTGTTTAGAGGAAGAAATTATGAATACGCCCCCCCATTTTTGTTTTTTACAGATGTCACACCAAGTTTTTAAACGAGCAGGACTATAGCAAGGACTTAGCAAACGAGAAGGAAGAAAAGAGCCTGAAGCTGAATGTAAGTCTGTCTTCAGCGCTGGATACTCCACAGGGCTACACGGGGCACAAAGCATGAGCCTGGGATCAAACGCATTGCCTTGATCGCTCTGCCTCTTTCCAAGGGGCTGCTACAGGGATCAGGGCAGCATCTCCCTTTTGGGATTCATAGCCAGGTATTCACCTCAGGCCCAGCATGGGACTCCCCTGTTAACTCAGAGAGCCATTTGAAATGTTAACTACACTTCAGAACTTATACAAAGAATGGAAAGGAGAGTTAGGGGTACGTTTTGTAAGAGCTTTTTGGTTTTCTCAGAGGCCTCACATCCAGGAGTTCTTCCGAGATGTGTTTGGTAAGAGCAGGAGGCATGTGCACTGAGAAGGGCCTTGCTTGGGGAGGTCAGTACCCTCTACAGGTCGCTTTTCCCCACGTGAAGCAGGGAAAGTGCAACCAGCCGCAGAGGACTTGTGTGAGCTTAGGAATTAAATGACAGGCCAGGTGTGAGTGGGAGGTGCACACTCAGTAGGTGTGAGCGGGAGGTACACACTAGGAAACGAGTAACTGTTGGGTACAGCTCTTGAGACATCCACCTCCTCCCCACCAATACTCACAGAGGAAGGGCTGGGATACGGCTCAGAAATCCCTGGCCCATTTTCACGGGATTTAAATAAATCTCTAAATGAACAGCCAATTAATACAAGCTCCTGAGGACCAGGAGGAAACAGCCTCCGGGCGTGGAGAATGAGAGTGCTTGTGTGAGCAAGGCTTATGGCGTGTGATGGGTGCTCAGGGTGTCTTCTGGGGGAAAGCTACAATATCCTTTGTCTCAGGACAACAGGCACTGAAGAGGGAACCTGGGTTCAAAGTCCAGGCCTATCTTACTGGGGCCTTGGGAAAAATGAACTAAATCTCTGTGCAAAAAAATCCTTATGTGCAAAAGAGAATTGATGACGGGGTCAAACAACAAAGGAAGCACTTGCCCTCCCTGGTCCAGGATGCAGCAGGCATTCACCAAGGGGCAGCGAATGCACTGGGTCCTGGTTCTTTCTGAAGGTCACTGGGAGGGAGCATGGGGAGGAAGAGGCACACTGTCTTCCAGACCACAGTAGCATGGGTGGTACCAAAGGCTGAGGAGAATGAAACAGAGTCCACTGGCTCTGAGGCTGGGGAATTAGGAGATGGTTAAAGAGTTGTGGGCAGGCAATGAAATACATGAGATCATGTACCCTACATAAGTCACCGAGATGTTCCGAGGAGATTCACACAATTTAAGGAAGACGCCGAAGGAAAGCCTAGTTTGGGCTCTTTTAAGTGTTTCTCTGAGGGAAAGCAGAGACTCATTTTCTCTCTAGTGCTGGAGTCTCTGGACCATGACCCTGCAGACAGGGAAACCGGCTCCTGTAGAAAGAGCGCCGCACTGGGTTTATCATTTTCTTTCTTTAATCAAGCGCTTATGGGCAGGCGTGGGGCCCATGGTCCGTGCAGCCCAGGGAGGCTTGCAGGAGCTGCCCATGAGTTTTTACTGTTCTGTTAGCCGAGTGCCAATTTACTGCCTGACTGCTCGGCTGTGTGACTGCGGGAGCTTTTTTTTTTTTTTTTCATTGAGATTTTTAATTCTTTTTTTTTAATTGTCTATTCCTCCTCACAGCCCTTCCCCCAGGCCTTGGCTTTAAGTCTCTGAGACAGCTGGCTCTCTAGGGGAAGTTGAGCTGATGTCCCATCAGCTCCCAGATACTCCTAGCTCACTGGCCTCTTTAGAGGTGTGTGGCCTACTCTCTACCAGCATCCCCATACTGTGACAGCGGCAGATGACCCTTCCAGAAACTTGGCTCCGGGCTTCCTGATTCTATTAGCTCCAAGGCCGTGGGCTACCCAACAGCCATTGCTGCGCTCAGGAAAGCAGTGTGTAAGTGCCTTCTTCCCAAGCCACACTCCAGGCCTGGCATTCTCACAAGAATGGGGCAGGGGAGCACTGATCAAAAGACCACAATGATACCCCGTGACACAGGACATCCACAGGACATCCAAGTCCCGCAGAGGAGATGGGGGATAGGTCCTGTCTGGTGGAGCCAGAGGTACGCAGCTTTACACAGGGTCGCCAGGACAGAGGACCAAGATGGTAATGAAAGGTTTGGAGGAGGTAAAAAGAAGGGGGTGGAGGTATGTTGATGCCTGGGGTGAGATATCTGGGTGGAGGGAAGGTGAGCAGCAGAAACCCGGAGGATGGGGTAACTGGTAAGGTGAGGAACGGAAGCTTGTGTAAAGCTGATCTAGAGCTCTGACTAAAAGGGGAGCAGAGGTCAGGGGCCAGGGGTCAGGGGTCAGGGAGCAAGGGTCAGGGGTGAGGGGGGGCAGGGGAAAGGGGGCAGGAAGGGAATGGCAGAGTGGTTTAAACTGGTCCTGTTACTATACTAGTAGTACACCTGAGGCTGAATAACAGAATGAAAAGGTGTATTCAGATCATAGTTCTTAAGGTTCAGAACATGGCACCAACATCTGCTCAGGACTGTTGAGGGATTCCTTAGCCATGTCACATGGTGGATGAGGCCATGGCCAGGGTGTATGGATGCGAAGGGAGTATCCATCCACCCTGGCAAGACAGGGAGCTAGTGTGTGTATGCACGTGTATGTGTGTGTGTGCATGCGAGTTAGCAAGGTGTCCTCTCATGCTGTCCTGGGAGTATGTGGGAGTGTGGAGGTCACAGGACACCCACCTTGATTTTGGAGGCAGGGTCTTTACAATTGGGAACCAACTAAACCCTTCAGGAGCTACTATTTCAGGGCCATGCTTCAAGGGCAGAACCTCCAATGACCTAATTACACTGCATCAGGCTTACCCTCTGAAAGGACCCCTGACTTCCCACTACCATTACATAGGGGACTAATACAAGATCCCTTGAAGGACACACTACATTTAAACCATACAGGGTTGACAAAGATCTTGGGGCCACTATGAAGCTGTGGCTTTGCCCATTGGTCAGATTCTAGCTTCTCCAGCACCCTGGGGTCTTACCTGCTCATCACCTTCTTGTTCTTGAGAAGGGAGGGGACCTATCCTCATGTCTCACATTTCTGTTCCTTCAGGCAGCATGGCTTTTGCTCGTTCATAGTCTCCCTGGCACTTCCCCCTTTGCATTCCCCTATGTCTTGGAAATGTGCTCAGTTCTGCAGCTGAAATGCCAATCCCTTTAGTTGGCCTTCTTGGGGAGGGCCGTATTCCTCCTCTCCATCTCTCATAGAGTCCCCCACAGAGGTTCTCACTTGACTGCTGACTCCCTCACTGCCATTGACACCTGCTCTCTCAGGGGTCTCTGATCTCCCTGCCCGTACTCCTGGGGTCTCAGCCACTTTGTGGGCCGACTTCCTGGTCCTCAAAGCTCCAGCTACCTGCTTTTCCCCAGTGCATAGCCTTGGCTTTCCCATGCCCTCCCTAACATGTGGCTATATATAAAGGGAATCGGGATCATTCCAGAAAAAAGGCCCCAGCTGATGGCCCACTGGCCGAATCTCACTGGGAAGATGTCTTTTACTATATCTTAGGACTACTTAAAATAATTAGGCAAGCTTTGCATAAAAGCATAGGTCTCTGGCTATTGTGGCAGGAAGCACTGGGTTGTCACAGCACAGTCTAATGAGATAAAAGCCATGCCCTGGGGACAAGTCATCTGCTCTGGGGACTCATATAATTCCAACCTTGACTAGACTTTGGCCCTTTGCTCCCACGTAGGAGGCTTCAGGGCAACCACATCTAGAAGCTTCTCACCTAGTGATTTCAGCTGTGTTGGAGGTACTGTCATTGCCAACAGGAATCTGTCATTTTGAAATCCTTATCTAGCCCTGGTCTGTTGTCATCCCTCCAGTCTCTAGCAGGTTCCCCTTCCTGGAAGGGTATCCCCAGAATATGACGGAGGCGCCCGATTAATATTCTGACTGATTGGTTCTGTGTGCTGGGTGGTAGACCACATGTGGTAGATTGCCGGTGAATTTTAAGGGATCAGCTTAGCACCAGTGGCTGGCTAGAAAACACCTAGATGCTGACTGTTTCTGACCAAAGCTTAGTGCCTGATTCCAGGTCACATAAAGTCCAGTTCCTAAGAAATGCCCATGAAAAGTTGGAGTATAACTGAACACTCATGTTAAAAGCGTGTGTGTGTGTGTGTGTGTGTGTGTGTGTGTGTGTGTGTGTGTGTGTGTGTGTATGCTGCGCGTGCGTGCATGCGCACGTGCATGCGTGAGTATGTCTGTGGAGGTAAGGTGTTAACACTGTCTTCCTCAATCTCTCTCCATCTTGAGACAGGCTCTCCCACTAAACTGAGAGCTCATCCTCTAGGATCCTTCCCTGTCCCTCCATCCCTAGAGTTATAGAAGTGTGCTTCTGTGGGTGGCTTTTACAGAGGTGCCGGGGATCTGAACTTAGGTCTGTATGATTGAGCAGCAAGCACTTTCCCCTCTTAGCCACCTCTCAGCCCCTAATGTATATATATACAGTAACCAGGTGTGTGATTCTGTATAAGTCACAGGGCCTCAATATGCCGATAAAGATGTGCTCAGGGGACTTGGGACTGAGCAGAGCCAACACACCATGGGAGCGGCTCTCTGGCCACTTAGCACATCCCCTCTCTTAGCAAGGCTTCAAGGATTTCCATGTGTGACACACTACAAATGTTTCCCTCCCACTGCCACAGGAGTACAGGGAAGGACACTGGCCAGCCACTTCATGGAAAGAAAGAAGAAGGCAGCACAGATAAGGAGAGAGAATAAGGCATCAAGATTGACAGGAAAAGAAGCCAATGGGAGAGGAAGATGGAAAAGCCCTCCTAGTGTGGGCTCCAAATAATGAATGATGCAGTATCTGCGGGGGTGGGGGCGGACCAGGATCTCCCAACATCAACGAAGGCAGGTGCTGTGAGGTGACTTACAGAGGGTGGACTAGAGACACATGAGATGATTCTCGTGATCTTGTGATCAGCACCTCTAGTGCTGGTACTTGAGCCTGCAGAGAGGTGAATGACTTGTCACCAGTCCTCTCAAGGACTCTTGTAGACTCAGAGAATTTCCGTTATGTCAGAGCAGAGAGAGCCCTCATGTTGGCTTCTAGAATTATTTTCTGATTAGTACCCTGTGATGATTTGTATATGCTTGGCCCAGGGAGTGGTGCTTCTTGGAGTAGGTGTGTCACTGTTGGCATGGGCTTTAAGACCCTCATCCTAGTTGCCTGGAAACCAGTATTCTCCTAGAGGCCTTCAGATGAAGAGGTAGAACTCTCAGCTCCTCCTGTCCCAAGCTCCTCCTGCCCCATGCCTGTCTGGATGCTGCCATGCTCCCACCTTGATGATAATGGACTGAACCTGTAAGCCAGCCCAATTAAATGTTGTCCTTATAAGAGTTGCCTTGGTCATGGTGTCTGTTCACAGCAGTAACACCCTAACTCAGGCAACCCCTCTGTGGATTTTCATCTTCACTCTCAAGTCGTATCTATGAGTGACGTTCTTCTCTTTGACCCATCTTCAACCATTAGGGACATGCCACAGTATAAATCGATTTCAAGGTTTCTGAACAAATAGCCATAAATATTTCAGCCTTTGCTTTGCCTATTAGGGAAAATGCCATCTAAGATAATTATGTTGCTTCTGCCTGACAGGAAGATTTACACAGATGATAGAATTAGTTTAACCCTTCAGAGCAAATTCTGAAACCTTGAACCTATTTGTTTTCCCCCTAAACTGTAAATGTTCTTGGGGCCCTGTGTGTCAGGTGTGGAGATGCCCAGAGGAGAGCAGGAGAGGCAGTCTGATGGTGGCACCCACCGATTTTCCCAGGCAGCTTATAGACACAGTGAGAGCCAACTGGGCAGTGAGAGAAAGCTGGGCGTGGCTTGTGGCTCCAGGAATGTTTCCTCCCTCAACTGTCAGCACTGAAGGGAGGGACCACACTTGGGTACAGCGAGTTTCTAAGAATGCAAGCCTGTGCTAAGTTTCTAAGAACGTGGCCCATGCCTGTAATCCCAGCGTGGAACAGCAGGAGGTGGGGAAGGAAGGAGGCAGCCTGGTCCTCTATTCCTGCTTTAGTTGTTGTGATAAAACACCCTGAGAAAAAGCAGCTTAGGGGAGACTGTTTATTTTCGCGCAGTTCCAGGTTCCAGTCTGTGGCTGTGGGGAAGTAAAGGCAGCGGAACCTTGAGACAGAGAACCACACCTAAGGCTAACAGCAGAGAAGGATGCAAGCTTGTCTAGCACTCTCAGGGAGCTGGAAAATGGAGGCCTCAGAAACCAGGGCGCTCACAGCATGAGCACTTTATTCTCTATGCATGAAGGGTCCCCTGAATTCCCAAAGCATGCCTAGAACGTGCATGTGTTTGGCAGCAGAAAGTCTCACTAAAATGAGTCCAGCTGAATGTCTCTCCCTCCCTAAACAATGTCCAGGCTCTACTCTTCAGAACCAGTGAATATAATCTTGCACAGTAAGGACTTCTCAGACGCAACCTGAGGTCTATAGCCGTGGAGATGGATCTAGAGTATTCGGGGTGGGGGTGGGGGTGGGGCGGTAATCACAAGGGCTGCTGTGGGAAGGGGAGGGCTGGACTTGGGAAAGCCACAGTGATCAGAAGCTGTTGCTGCTGCCGCTGCTTGGAAGGTGGAAGAAACCTTACGAGCCAAGGCACACAGCTCGTCGGCATGGGAAGCATTGAAGAAACGGTCTCCCCTAATATGGGCGCTGGTGATGATCATACCAAGCATGGAGACAAGCTTGCTCTTTTAGCCCCATCGACTGTCTTCCTACATTAGACTCCTAACCTCACATCCCAGAGTCCTCAACACTCTGAGGATGATAAGCAGCCATGACCGTGACTACTGCCTCTCTAGACATTCACAGGCAGATTCTATATACAAGTAAATCCTCTGACCTCCAGAAAGAATGACATTGATCTTCTGACCATTAGAATTCTGCACTAAATTTTTGTATGTGTGTACGTGTGGTGCTAGGTTGAACCCAGGGGCTTGAGCCTGCTAGGCAGGCCATTCTGACATTTTAACTCCCCAAATCCCTTAAATTAACACTTGGACTACTAAGTTCATGGTTATTGGTTACAATAGCAATAGGGCATTCCTACAGTGAACAGAAATAAAAGTCGCTCCAATGGACAAAGCTTAATTATATAGATAATTCCATCTGTGGGCGAGTGCCATCCCTGGATAGAGCAGACAGTTGAAGTGTTGCGGGCATGGGTAGGCATGGGTTTGATCAGCAGAAGCCTGGTCTTTGTGGAGAGGAAGTCCAAAGCCACCTTCATCCCTAGACACGCTGCTGCCTCCCTTAGTCACCAGGCCCCCTGGGATCTAGTAGGCTCTCACCCAGCGCCTTCTCTGTACCTGTCAGCCACAGGAGGCCTCAGGGAGGTTTCTGAAGGCTCGCTGCAGTCAAAGGCTCTCATTTTCCCTGTACTTTAGTCTTCACATTTAAAAATGTGATTGTATAAGCTCACAGGATGGCTGGAGGTAGTAATGACCAGCGTCCCCCTACTCCAAGAGATCCTAGTCGGTTAAATACCAGGATAACGTCCTTGGCCATGTCATTCAAAGTCTGAATTTCTGCAGCCAGCTAGATGACTCAGTAAGTGGGGTTCTTGCTGCCAAGATTGCTGACCAGAATTCTATCCTTGAGACTCATATGGTAGAAGGGGAGACCTGCCTCCCTCCTCTCTGACTTCTATATGGGCGGTATGATGCGCACGCTAAATATAACTTAAAAACTGAATTTATAATTAAAGTCTCTTTGCAGGTTAAACCACAAGCTAGAGCTCAGTTTCCCTAGGGAATAACAACTCCCACCAGGCCATCAAGGGGAGGTATGAGGGTCTGCTGGACGCTTTCCAGGGGCACTGCTTACTGTCATTGACTTGAGAAAAGCGGGAGGGCACAGAGGTTAAGAAACTGGCCTGAGTCCCTACAGCCTGTAGATAACAGCCATGCTTAGAGCTCACATGGGTCTGACCTCTGAACTGAGCTTTTTTTTAACCATCCTTGTATCTGAGCTAAACTCAAGGCCATTAGTGAACAGATGTGGGATATGCCAACAGTGGCTCTGTGGAGAGCGGAGGCTAGCCCACTGTCCCCTGTGAGCCCACATTCCCACAACGCTGGGGCAAGGATGGGAGGAGACTCCAGCATCCACGGGCTGAGTGTGGACAGAAAATGCTACACAAGGGCCCAAGGCCGTACCCAACTTCTTATTGGCACATAGGAAGTTTCTTTATACACAATACTGAAGACTAGGCACCTCGGCCCCTACTGTATATACAAACCATGAAACTGACTATGCTTTTAACCACATCAACTGTGTCTTCCTATGTTAGAATTATGCCACCACGTAGACAAGTGTCATCACTCAGGATGCTAGGAAGTCATGATGGTGACTACCATCTCACTCAACAGTTACAGGCAAATTGAAAATGCAAGCAAACTCCCCCAACTCCAGTGTCTCTGAAATAATTATGACCAGAGGCTTTTAAGAGAGACAGTTTACACATGGCTGCCTCACAAATACACAGGACAAAAACAGAAATTCAGGGAAGTAGAGCATGGCCTCGCTGTGTGCTGACGTCGGTTTCTTTTTCCTATTTGAGTATCTTTTGTCTACTTTGCTTGACACAGTGGTTGTGACCCACACACGACCTTGTGTGCTATGCAGGATGTGTGTTTGTAGGTTGGCAGCAATGACTGGAGACTCTTACCTCTGGGGCAATGTAGTCCGGAGTCCCACAGAAGGTCCGGGTTGTGACTCCATCCATCATGTGTTCCTTGCACATCCCGAAGTCAGCGATTTTGATGTGCCCTTCTGAGTCCAGCATGACATTGTCCAGCTTCAGATCCCTGCAAGGGAGCAGGTGAGTGTCAGAGGCCACGCCATGACATGACTTGATTTGCTTGCAGCTGATGACATATAAGAACATTTGCCTAGCTCATCTCAGGGACACTCATATGCTAAGTCCTGGAGACCAGGAGCCAAGAAAGTAGCATGTCTTTCTTTCTCTAGAGCCAGATGGAGAGCCTGGGATATGGTAGATATTTAAATGCCAAATAAATGATAAATGGTTGAATTACTGATTCCCAATTGGGTCTGTGGCTACACATCCAGGGATTCCAAATGACCAAGTTTGGGGAGATGCCAGGCATATGATTTATTAATATTCGACACAGAAGTGGGAACACAGACAGACACACTGACAGGTTTAGAGCTACCTTCCATGTCTCTCTATCCTGCCAGAGCCAGTGTCTTCTTAATTATTTAAGATACTTTTTTCTTTCTTGGTAGCGGACTTTCACAGCAACTCTAGTGTACTTGATCCAGTAGTCCCCCATTTCCCTCCCTCCCAGCTCCTTTGCCTGCTGTGATCCTAGACTGGCTATCTAAGTGCTGCTCTCTGACCTCCACCTCTGCTCAGATAAAAGCAGAGGAGCCACTGCCTGCAGAGCAGAGCGGGGAACATGGACCACAGGAAGGAGACATGTAACACCTCTGAACCTAGAAGCAAAACTGTGGCTGGTTTGCCCTGTGGCTGCAGGAGCAGGTGGGTCTCAGCAGGTCTGTGTTCCCATGGAGCTGCGGACTCCACATCTGAAGTCCCCACCACAGGATCTGTTCCCTTGCCCACAGGGGCTCCCCAAACCTCTCCTCCATTCTGGGTTCTGCAGCAGGAAGAGCTCCAAGACTCACCTGTAAATGATCCCTCTTTTATGAAGGAAGAAGAGTCCAATGGAGATCTCGGCTGCGTAGAATCTGCAAAGCAAAGTGTGC
>LR749527.1:3392499-3506630 GCA_902729485.2 Mus minutoides
GAGAGAGAGAGAGAGAGAGAGAGAGAGAGAGAGATCTAACGCTCTCTGAGATCACCCTTTGCATCGGTGAGACCAGAGAGAGAGTGGGAGAGAGAGAGAGAGAGAGAGAGAGAGAGAGAGAGAGAGATCTAACGCTCTCTGAGATCACCCTTCGCACAGGCTTTCCACAGCTGGATCTGCATCTGCACTGCCTCTTCATTTCTCCAGTTCTAAAAGCTTATTTTTCATTTCTGGGGAAAGTGGGGAGCTCATTTATTCACTACAAAATAATTTCTAATATAAAGATTTAAGGAATGAATACTGGCGAGGCTCTCCTATGTCAGGAGAGTAGTTGAGGGGAAGAGCTTCTATTCTCTGACACGTGGACGGAGCAGTTTGCTGGTTGAGAGTATAGCCGCTCCCGGAAGACAAGGCCTTGGGCGCGCTGTACGCTCTAGCTGCTTGCTTTATTTATTCTCTGAAGTGCCGGACGGAATAAATGGGACACGCGCCATGATTCATGACCGAGTTTGCCCTTTTAAATAATTCATAATAAAAACAGTCATTACCATCACTACAAAATCATTAATAGGTTAATATCTGGAGCTCGGATTAAATGCAGAATGATGTTTTAAAATTTGCATAGCACTGGGGAGCCTTTGAAGTCCAAGGAGGCACGAGTCCACAGCTGGGTGAATACATCTAGGAGGCTTAAAATAAGCACCGTAGCTGCAGAGTGGAGGGAAGCCGAAGACCAAGTTCTTAGTGGGGGCTGGCAGGGAGGCCGGGGAGGGCTGGGGCAGGGGTGTGGGAGGGTGTAGGGGGTGTGGGAGGTGAGTATGGCCATGGGTGATTTTCATGTTATTTTCCTTGTTTCCTTTATTTTTAACTTTTCTGCAGTACAGAAACGGAAGGGCATCAGGCGAGGCACCGTCTTTGTGACATAGATGGCCACTCTACCGCCTTTAATTTTTTCAGGCTTTGGGCTATTAAGCTTTATTTTACAATCTGAGCACCTCAGGACTCTTATACAGTGAGGTGGGTGGGGTAAGGGCTGGTGTTTCTAAAAGAAATACACTTGCTTCTTGGTAGAAATAAAAGCAGAAAAATCCCTCTATATTTTTTAAAGCCTTTGACTAAGGGGCCCCCTATCTGTGTCCAGTTAATCTTTCTGGCGCAGATTATCCCACGCAGGATTATCCGGGTTTCAGTGATTTATGTTTCAGGCCATGCGTGGGCCTGGGCTCTGTTCCCATTTGCTGGACTTGACTAATGGGCGCAGGTGCACTGTGCCTCTGCATCCAGGTCCGGAAAAGAGCTCTCTCTGCTCAGTTTGCTTCTGTTTAAGTTGCAGTCTTCCTGGATCCCAGGAGACGGGAAAGGGCGCCGGTATCTGTGCCAGTTCCCCACCCCGTGGATGGCTAACTACTCAGGTTCCTGCTCTCTCTGCTCCTGCATTCCCACAAGGAAGGCGCATCCCAGTATGATGTTCGAAGACAAGCTTCCTTCCTCCTGGACAGTGTCCTCCCCCAGGCCTGAGATGTCACTTTAAAGAGTTTTTCCTTCTCCTGTCTCAGTCACCAACTTTGGCTTGTCTTTTTCCAGAATGTTCCTTGTAAATAAAGACCTACTTCCAGCTCCACTTTTTCTTCCCTGCGGTCGTTCCCAGGGGTCCCCTTGCACGGGGCCCCTTCCTTATTTTTCCTTTTGTCTCAGCAAGTGGGCTCTGTCAGAACTTCCGTGGAATCAAGCCCTTCTCTCTGCCTTCTTCATAGGCTGCCCTCCAAGCAGGCTTTGCACTCGTTTGTCCAGCCCCTCCCCAACTACATGTCATCTAAGCTGCAGGCCACGCCCTGGACTTGGCTCCATATCCTTTCCTTGGCAGGCACCTCTCACCTCTGGGTTGGACGTCCCCCGTTTTGTGCTGCACCTACTCTCTGATTCTGGGGTGTTAGTGGTACCCTGTGTTAACCTGCGCTGTTTCAGCAAGGTGTCAGAACTGTTGGGTGGCTTTTTCTAATGAGATCATGGGCTCCCCAAGGGCCTCTCACTCCCTTTGCACTCTTGCTGGATGCACAGTGAGTGGGAAAGGCTTCCATCCACCCGAGTGGGCGTCAGTATGTCCAGCCTGCTGAGAACAGTGAGGGGGAAGGCTTCCATCCACCCAAGTGGGCGTTCGTATGTCCAGCCTGCTGAGAACAGAATCACTGGTCCTTAGAAATCCTGTTATACACGGGGTCCTCTTGGCTCAGCTGCCACTCTGGGAAGTTTCAGAGCTGAGACCCAAGTGAGCAGAGTCACCCTTGGACATAGTATCTAGAAGGAGTTCTCGGTTGGGAGTATTGGGCTCAGAAAAAAAAAATAAAAAGAAAGATGTTAATAAAGATTACTCACACTGCTTGTGGCTCCTTAAATTTCCCGACTTGCTGAATGTGGTACATGAGGTCCCCGCCGTTGACGTATTCCATGACGAAGTACAGTCGGTCCTGTAGATCAAGGTTCACACGTGAGTAGGGTCCCTCCCCAGCAGAGTCTATCAGCTTTGCTTTCTTATTAGCAAACACAGGGTGACCTTGACAGATCTGCTCTTCACCACCTTTTTCCCGGGGTGGATCCATAAATCTGCAGGTGACAGCTGCTAACATGTCAGCCTACTGGTAGTTATGCACCTCATTACAGTAAAGGCCTCAAACATTCTCTCCCTTCCCCCATACAGACCTCCCCATATGGACAGTTCATCTCTAAATTAGTGGTGGTGTGAAGACCTTATACTGGCCTGTCATTTCATCTTAACCCCTGTTATTAATGGTGCACACTGTAAAAGATGGCTTGCGATGTCCAGGAGCTATGCTGGGCTAATGCAGTAAGGTGCTTAAATGGATGCTTCTGAAAACATATCTCTTGGGGTTATATTGAACTCATAAATTACACACATGTAATGGTATTTAGTGGGTGGAGGAGAGGGGTGCACCATAAAAGGAGATTTTAATCAATGTTCTTTTGCCTCCAGAATGTGCTCAAATATTGCCTTTTTCTAAATATTTTCTGTCACTGGTTGCTAAGAGCTGGCCCCACGGAAGGCACACACATCACTGAGCCAAGTAAGTCTGCATAGTTATGAGGCCATTTTGCTGGGACAGATGGGGACATTATGCCAGGCGGTTTAATGGGAGGACAATGAGCAGAACAACAGAGCGTGGTAAGAGCTGACCTCTGCTCCAGTCTAGAAAGCACCCCCCCACACACCCCCTTACACACTGGGGCTATTAAACATGAAAGTGCCGCTCGGGGAGGGAGAGATGACTGAGCTGGTGTTAACAGCCCTTAAGTGGCTGTGGTAACTCCTGGCTCTGGTTTCAATTCCTTCTTCGCAGTTTCTTTGCAGTTTTCCCGAGCTGCACAGGTGCCCGTGGGGGTCACAGGACAGGGCTGGGATTGTGTTCTCCCTTCTACCTTCCCACGAGTTCTCTCTGGCTCTCCAAGAGGGCTGGAGCCCACTGCGTGACCAGTGCAAGGCTGACACAAAGCGGCCGCTGCCAGCATTGCAGGCCCGGCACACGCTGTGCCCGCAGAAATCCCCCATTTTGAGACTCCAAGCTTCCCCAAGGCATTTAGGGTGTTCCCCAAGATTTTAAAAGGAGAGGCATAAGCACGGAACAGTTTCCGACCACTGGGAAGTCTAACATGTGACAGTGACTATAACACTAGCTGTCAGGGGCGGGGGGGAGTGAGACCCGACAGGTGGGGCTTGGAGGTGGGGGACCCCTCAGCTCATCACGTGGCATCTTAGAATGCATGTCCGTGTGGGGAGACCAGGAAACCTCACATCTGATGTCTTGGTAATTTGAACATTTCTTTTACATTTTACTCTGCGCCTAATGTCTGCAGACCTTTTTCCTGTAAAGGGTTAGATAGTAGATGCGGGTTTGCGTGTTTCTCACAACTCCTCAGCTCGGCCTTCACAGTGGGGAAGCAGCTGCAGGTGACAGGAAAGTGGAGGGGCGGTAGCTTTGTCCTTAGAAAGTGACTTCCGAATGTTAAAATTTGAATTTCATATGCGGGGAAAATATTATAATTTGGCCTTATTTTTTGTGACCTTTCTCACAGCTCTCAGGCTCCTGGACGGGTCACAGCTCCCACCTCCTGCTGTGTCATTATACAGAGACTTGCTCCTCAGGAAACAAAGTGTCCTGGCATACCAATGCTGGGTGTGGCAGCAGGACGGTGAGGGGTCTGTAAAAGGCAGAGCCAGGCTAGATGTGCTGGCACACACCTTTAATCACAGCATGTGGGAGGCAGAGACTGGCAGATCTCTGAGTTCAAGGCCAGCCTGGTTTGCTAAAAAGAGAAGGCAGGGCTGTGAATCCACAACTGCTTTGTGTAAGTCTTAACTCAGGGCCTACAGGAAGAAGACCTCTCACATACAGCCACTTGTAGGACCCTAACGGACACCAGGCATGGTGGCACACGCCTTTATTCCTAGCACTTGGGAGGCAGAGGCAGGTGGATTTCTGAGTTCGAGGCCAGCCTGGTCTACAAAGTGAGTTCCAGGACAGCCAGGGCTAAGGCCCCTTATTTAAAGTGGTTTGTATTTAACCCATGCACGGGTGCCCACGGACACTAATCATCTCTAGACTATTTATTTCTAACATAATATGTAATATAATTGCTATTGTAATGAAGGATGAATAGTGTGAGTTTGTTCCCAAAGGAAACGGGATTAAGATCCTGAGGGTCTTGAGACCATGATGTAGTGTTAGACAGGAGCGGCAGTCCTCACCACTGTCTGGAAGCAGGAGTGCAGCTGTGTCAGGAACGGTGGCTTGTCGAGCAGGGCCAGCACCCGCTTCTCTACCATGGTGCACTCCACATCGTCATCCTGGATCACCACGTCTTTCTTCAGGATCTTGATGGCGTATAGTTCCTCCGTTCCCTTCCTGTCAGCAAGCATCACCTGGGGACAGAAGGAGAGAAAGCTCAACACTGGTGGGCAGACATCTGGCACGGGGAGTGGGGGCGGAGGTTGTGTCGAACAGTGTTGGGAGACAGTTCGGCAACATCTGGTACAGGTCTGTGAGTGACTCACGAAAAAGTGCTAACACATTCTGCTGTGGTTTCAACATGGGTGGCATCCCCTTAAGTCCGCATGGAGAACCTTTGCTCCTCGGTGCAAAAAGGGTGGGGGAGCAGGGGAGCCTGTAGAAGCTAAGGTCTGCTCTGGCTTCATTTCTGATGCGTCGATGAAATATGCTTGACAAAGAAATAACTTGAGGGACAAAGGATTTATTTTAGCTGTCAATTCCTGGTTACAGTTCATCAGTGCAGAGGAGTCAAGGCGCGAATGTCAAACATCTAGTCAGATCCACAGTCAAGAGCAGAGAGACATCAATATACACATGTTTGTGCCCAGCTCACACGAGCAGTTCAGGATGGTTTGCCTAGGGAATGGTGCTTTGGGCTGGGTCTCTCCATATCAACTAATTTAATTAAGACAATTTCCCAGGCACAAGCCCACAGTCCAAACCAATGTGGACAATCCCTCATTGGAACTCTGTTTCCAAGGGATTCTATGTAGGTTGTGTTAAATTGACAATTAAAGCTAACCATCACAGGTCGTTAGGTTACTGTGGGTGTGCAATGCCCTCGAAGGGCACCGTGGGATGGAGGCCACATTCTCTGCTCTTTTTTATTTCCTGTCTGATGACATGGTGGTGAAGTTTGTTCTGCCACACACTACTGCCAGGATGCACTATATTGCCAGAGATGGAAGGTAGTGGGACCACTCAACCATGAACCAAAACAGACTCTAAGACCACCAGACAAAACAAACCTTTTTCTCTTTATACATAAATTACTTCAGGTAATTCATTATAGTTATGGAAAGCTGGCTCACATAAACTTTTGGATTTTTAAGTATTGTAAGATGGCCAAAGTTCGGCCATCAGTGGGAAGAGAGGCCCCTTGGTCATGCAGACTTTATATGCCCCAGTACAGGGGAACGCCAGGGCCAAGATGTGGGAGCAGGTAGGTAGGGGAGCAGGGCCGGGAGGGGGGAGGGTATAGGGAACTTTCTGGATAACACTTGAAATGTAAATGAAGAAAATATCTAATAAAAGTTGAAAAAAAATTTTTCACCATTCATATTCCTTTTTAAAGTATCCAGGTTTGTAGACAGTGTAGGGTATTTATATACAAAGTTGCTATTTTGTCTGTTAATGGGGATATTTAATATTCTTTAGTGGGTCTAGTTTGGAATTTTCCATATTCATGTTTTCTGGAAGCATTTGGAGAGTAAAATGTGAGCGACCTTTGCAACCCTGAAGGCCAAGGACACAAACACTGAAAGGCAGGCTCAAAAGTCAGATCGTGGATCGGTCACAGGTTTGGAGCCACAGAGCCCAGAGAATGCTGCGCTGATCGAAGTCCACATGGCCCCATTGTAGGGTCTCATCGTGACCATCCAGGCTTTGGGCAAGTTCATGCTCCATTTTCAGTTGTGGAAATTAATCATTCAACTAGTGTTTGGGAGCATGCCCTGTACTCTGAACACTGGGAAATAGGGACACCACAAACTAATTTTCTGTTGCTTTCTGGGTTACTGTGTGTGTGTGTGTGTGTGTGTGTGTGTGTGTGCATGCACATGCTTCTTTCTTTCTTCATTTCTTCTTTCTTTTTTTTCTTCTTTTCTTTTTGAGGTAGTATCTCAATTCACTGGTCAAATGAGCTAGGCTGGCTGGCCAGCGCGCCTCGGGATCCACTTGTCCCCTGTGCTGGGATTAGCAGTGCTTGCCTCCATGGTTCACATAGCTCCTGTGCTGGGATTAGCAGCGCTTGCCTCCATGGCTCACATAGCTCCTGTGCTGGGATTAGCAGCGCTTGCCTCCATGGTTCACATAGCTTCAGAGCTGGGATTAGCAGCACTTGCCTCCATGGTTCACATAGCTCCTGTGCTGGGATTAGCAGCGCTTGCCTCCAAGGTTCACATAGCTTCAGAGCTGGGATTAGCAGCGCTTGCCTCCATGGTTCACATAGCTCCTGTGCTGGGATTAGCAGCGCTTGCCTCCATGGTTCACATAGCTCCTGTGCTGGGATTAGCAGCGCTTGCCTCCATGGTTCACATAGCTCCTGTGCTGGGATTAGCAGCGCTTGCCTCCATGGCTCACATAGCTCCTGTGCTGGGATTAGCAGCGCTTGCCTCCAGGGCTCACATAGCTTCAGAGCTATTTGCAAGTACTTTACTGACTGAGCTATCTTCCTGATCTCAGCACCGTTGGCTTCAAATTAAAAAAAAAATTTATTTCACTTCTAATTTTGCATGTATGTGTGCATGTGTGTGGTGGAGCACATGCTTGGGAACACAGGTGCCCACAGAGACATTGGGTCTCCCAGAGCTGGAATTACAGGTGGTTGGTTCTGAGTTGCCCAAAGGGTGCTGGGGGCTGAACCCAGGTCCTCTGGAAGGAGAGCAGGTACTCTTAACTGCTGAGCCATCTCTCCAACTCTGCAAAGCTATTTTTAACCAAGTGTGAAGTGTGTGAGGCATGTGCCTGTGAGACTACAGGGACACCTTGGTCCACACTTGAGCAGCACTGAGCCAGAGTTTTATGCAACCCCCCCCCTTCTTACCTTCCCAAAACTCCCCTTCCCCAGCACCATGAGGAAGTTGAAGTCTGTGAGTTTCACTCTGTCCAGGTTGTTGGATGGTTGCTTTCTGTCTTCTGAAGGGCTGATGACTTTGTTACCAGCAGGCCCTAGCTTGGCTTTCTGAAACAAACACAGACATAAAAAGCCATTAGTCATTTTTTTCCCCCAAGGAGAGAGTGACAGGAACTAGCCCAGTGTTAATAAGCTGGATGTCAGCTATAAGGAGAGGGTGATAGGCTGAGAAAAGGAATCCGAGGGTAAAGAGTGAGGATGGTCGGTGCTTCTGCGAATCCCATGGGAAGATCTACAAAGTAAACACACTCTTTCATTCTTCACCTAGTTAACAGCTCTGACAACCAACCAAGAGTCTGCTTCAAAGAATCTGCTGATGGCGGGGGAATTCTAATTCTGGGATGCATAGTTAACTTCTTGAGGGTAAATGGTATCTTGAGATTGTTAACATAAGAAGGAAATGAAATTTGTGCATGCATGCTTCTCTTATTTGTAGATTCTGTAACTTAAAACTGATCCATAGGAAGGAAATTTGTACCCAGGCAAAACGACGGCAGAATGTTCTCCAGGGAGGAGCTGCCTAATTGGTGAGCTTTGAAGATGATTTATTGCTACTTCCAAATGAGGAGTAAGAACGGGGTGTGTTTGGTTAAGTCAAGATTGAATAGATGGAGGAAATGGCGGTGCTCCTGACATCTGGTTTCAGCCTGGAGGACACCTGGTAAAGGATGCTCTGGTACCAAAAGGAGTTCCTGTAACGCTAGGGTCATGCCACATGGGAAGCCTGGAGGGAGGCACTGGGGTGGGACTCTCCATGAGTCCCATTCTCACCTCCAGTGGGGGAAAGCAAGAGGGATCAGTAGAAAGAAATGGCAAATGAGACCCCGTGGGGGACTGATGCCTCAGAAGTCACCCAGGAAACCCAGGGAAAGCAGAGACATCCAGAGCAGGCTCAGAATCACAGCTGCTGCCAGACTTAGTGTCTCAAAATGTCTGCTTGACAATGAGAGAGAGGCGGTGTCCTACAGTTGGTGGATCTTCCACAGCCTCGGCCCCAATTTCGAGGGCAAGGGTGGTTGCTTAGATGCATTCTGTATGTTAGGAGCACATAAAGTGTGCTCAGTGCAGCAGACCTAAGCATGGATTTGAGCCTAGCAAGTGCTAGGCTCTCACTCAGCTCAATGGCTCTATGGGTAGGTGTCTCTATCACTCTTCTATTGCTCTGAAGAGACACCATGCCCAAACCAACTCTTACACAAGAAAACATTTCATGCAGGGACTGCTCACAGTTTTATAGTCAGTCCATTATCACTGTGGCAGGGCATGGTGGAAATATGTTGGCAATTATGGCACTAGTGCAGCAGCTCAAGTTACATCCTTATCCAGAGAGAGAGAGAGAGAGAGAGAGAGAGAGAGAGAGAGAGAGAGAGAGAGAGAATAGGAGAGAGACTCTGACTGGGCCTGGAATAGACTGCTTTGGAAATCACTAAGAGACACACTTCCTCCAACAAGGCCATGCCTCCTAATCCTTCTCACATAGTTTGATTTCCCAGTGACTAAGCATTCGAATAGATGAGAGTATGTGTGTCTTATTCCAACCACCACAGCAGGGCAATGGATAGATGGCAGAGGAAGTAAAGAGGCCTGGGGAGGGTGGAACACACTTTTGATTGATAGATGCCTTGGTAAGGCTGGGTCCTAACTCCAGGGGAAAATGTGTTTGTAAGTTTGTTTCTTTATTAGCAAGATTTCCCACATCAGTGAAGACAATCCCTCACAGTGTTAGGGTGGGGATGCTGGCATGATCGGTGGAGGCTCATACTGTTAGGAAAAGTCTCCCCCGAGAGAACAACTCCATCTGAAATGTTTATTCTGTAATTTGGGGTGAGGGTGCTTGGCTCACAGAGGATCCAAATCGAGACAAGGTAGCATCGCTAACTGTACCCTAGATGGACAGCTGGATGGCTCAGGGGCCCAGTTAGATTTCACCCTTGCCCAAGGCAGCCCTCAGGTGTAGATGGCCCAGGAATCTTTATTCATGTGTTGTCAGCTAGAGTGGCACTGCCCGCCACTCTCAGAGCCATTTCCACACTGCCATTTGCAGGGCTTTCTGTGTAAGGACACCGTACCACCTCCAGATAGTGAGTTTCCTAGAGCAACAGGAAGATCCATTAGTAATTCAACTTTGCTGGTCTTGGCCTACCTTTGGGCAAACCCCACTCATAGGAGGGATTCAAGAAGATAGCCAGGGATAATTGGCAGCTGTGTCAGGGGTGTGTGTGTAGGGAAGTTTGGAGACAGCCCTAGAGACCTTCTAGGAGGGTCCCTGGCCAGGAACCAGATGCTGTGAACAGCTGACTTTCTCTTCTTCCTGGGGGGGTCACATTCTGGAAGGTACTCCCATCCCATAATAAGTCCTGCTTCTAAGCCCACCATGTCCTCCTCTCAGTTTTGAATGGGTTGCTTGACAACTAACTTCACAGCAGGACTGAGAGACTTGCTCTTCGTGACTTGCACATTGTCATGATCTCACCCAGAGTGCAAATCAAATCAATATAAATGTGTAGGGCTAAAGCTGCAGAGATTTCAGAAACCCGAGGCCACCCGCTGGCATCCTTTACTATAGCAACGTAAACAAGGACCAACATGGGCAGGTGCCCCACTGGGGCTACAGCAAACAGAATCCAGATGGCAGAGGCTGACAGCAGGTGGTAATGGGAAGATGGGTGCACAGAAGGCCCCTTCCATTCTCTTCCTGGGTTGAAATAATGTCAGGCCTCACCATGGGACAGGCGGATGGATACGTGCTTCTGGACCTTCAGAACCATAAGATAGAGAGAGGACCCTCTTTAATTTACATAATGGCTAGCTTTGGGTATTTTGTTACAGTACCAGAAAATAGGCTATGACTCCCTGTGGCTCTTGCCCATGTTTGTGCTCTGTCTGGAGGCTGTGTATTTCCCGTGAGCCTCATGGAGGGGACAGCAGGAAAAGAAATGGGATTTCTGTAGCTTGGGCTAAGACTGATAAAGGAAAAGGCTTTATTGAAAAGCATATGGTCTGGGGTTGGGGGGTTAGTTCAGAGCGCAAGGCCCTGAGTTCAGTCCTCAGCTCTAGGGAAAAAAGCATATAGTCAGGCATGGTGGTGCACACCTTTAATCCCAGCACCCAGGAGGCAGAGCCAGGAGGATCTCTGAGTTTGAGTCCAATCTGGACTACAGAGCGAGTTCCAGGACAGCTAGGGCTACATAGTGAGACCCTATCTTGAAAACAAAACAGCATAGAAATTATCCAAAAAAAAAAGGGGTGGGGTGGGGGGAAATGAACACCTTAATGTTGTAAAATAGAGCAAGGAAATTCTAAATGCTTGAACTTTCCTGTGCTCTCTTCCTCTGTCCTTAGACAGAACCAGCCTGTTTTATTGGCTTTGACTAAACTAACTTGCACTTGGGGAATCTGGGTTCTTCAAAAGATGGCACCTGGACATTTGCCAAGCTTGGCTTCATGATGCTGCCTGGATTTCTAGGCTCCGAGTCCAGCCAGTGTCCTCCCCTCATGGGGAAATGAGCTAATAACTTGCTACTAATACATCTCATTTTGAACTACAGAGGCATTTCTTGTAGCCCTCAAAGGGCTACGGGGTGGGCGGGGACAAGCAGACCATGCAATGTGAGTCTCAACCCTGCAAGCCCCATTCCACACCTGCTGGAAGTGAAGTAGCATGGCCCTCCGGAGCCCAGTGACTTGTCTGTGTAATGGAGGGGCTCTGCACACCCAGCCAGTTACTGCAGGGTTTTCACATTAAAGCCAGGATGAGATCCATGCCAAATGCCTTGCACTGTGGGGTGTGGGTGGTGTAACCCCGAGGTCAGTTCCCGCATGTGGGATCAGGAATTCAGGGCAGTCTGGGTTACATGAGACTCTGGCTTAAAGAAATTTATAAAACAATGATAATAATAGGAACATCTTACATTAGGTATATATATATATATATATATATATATATATATATATATATATATATATATATATATACACATATACATACACACACACACATATATGTGGTGGGAGATACCCATTTTCTTTTTTTAAAATTTTATCTTATTTATTATGTATGCATTATCTTATTTATTATGTATACGGTGTTCTGCCTGCATGTGTGCCTGCACGGGGGAAGAAGGCGCCAGCTCTCACTAAAGACAGTTACCATGCAGCTTCTGGGAATTGAGCTGAGAACCCCTGGGAGAGCATCTAGTGCTCTTAACCCCTGAGCCATGTCTCAAACCCAAGACACCAATCTTCTACCAAGTTAAACCATTTGGAACAGCAGAACTGGTACAGTTTGACTTTTGGGAGTAGCAGTGGCAAAGGTCTAAGTTAACACCACCGATACCCTGCCTTGCTTGCATTGTGTCTACCCAGTGCACTCTAGTTTTGCTACATGAGCAAATAGAACCCCCCTCCCCCCCCCAAAAAAATCAGAGTTGTGGTGAGTCTGTAATTGCTTGTTGGCTCTCATACCATGCCTCTGCCTGGAAATTTTGACAAGAGGCTCTGGTTTTCTGAGCTCTAAGACCGACATTGCAGTGTGAGCCTAAGTCTCCCAGGGGTCCTTTGGGTAACCTCTGGAGTGCAGGTCAGTGTCTCACATCGCTTTGACCCACTTTAAATGTTCTGAGTCGTACTTGTTTTGTAATTGTGTCTTCAATAAAAGTGTTTCCACGAGTTAGTGCAAGTATGGCTTTGATGAATATATTTATCAAAGCTATAAGAAGTGTAACATAGCGATGCCACTGAACTTGATGGCTGAGGAAGGGCCTATTTACTTATGACATTCCAGGGTAGACAGGCCGATGGTGCCCAGCCACAGAAATACACAAACTATTATAGATTTCTCGTACACTTTTTAAAACCTTTTTTCCTCTTCCTCCTCCCCCCTCTTCCTTCCTCTTCTTCCTCCTCCTCCTCCTTCCTCCTTCCTCTCCCTTCTTCCTTCCTCCTCCTCCTCCTCCCTTTTCATGATGGAAATGCTCTGGGCTCATTATCTGGATACTGACAAGGTTCTACAAAGCAGGATAGGGGTTGTGGAAGTTGTGCTATACAGAGCCAAGGCTGCGGCAGGGTACCCTGCCTCTAAGGCCATGCATGCATTCACCTGTGCTCGCTGCAATACTGGCTCTGCGCAATAGTGTGCTTCAGAAGGAAATCATGAGGACCTGGGGTGGGCTTGCTAGAGGGACCTGTTAGCTAGGGTTAGAGCCTGTGTTTCCAACCAGCTAGGAGTCCCGACATCTCCTGCCTCTACTCAGTTGCTAGGCAACAGGTTAAAAGGCTGCTACTTACTGGCCATTACAGGGTCTCTCTTGGTAGCACAGGAAAGTACACGAGAAGCCTATTGTTCTCTGGGTAACTCATTTCATCGATTGAACCAGCCAAGCATTCTGCCCTGCAAGGGCCTCTGTGCTTTCTGATTCTGTGACCCACACAGGCACACCAACCCATCTTCTTAGTCTACCCCGGGATCCCCTACTCACCCTGTCAACTAAGCCTGTTTCCCCACTTCCTGTGGTTTGTGTCTCTCCTCCTCTTCCTGCCTCCTGGTCTCTTTATGCTCTGTCTCTGGTCACCCCTCTCTTGGCACTGGAAAGAGATTGAGGTCCTCTGCTGAGTTCTTTCTGGTCTACCTCCAGAGCTTAGGATATGTCTGGGGCATGGTGTACCTCAAATGTTGTGAATGAATGAATGAATGAATGAATGAATGAAAGAATGAATGTCTTTTCACGTAACATTTTCTAAAAGGCAGAGGTATTTCTTCTTGAAATAAATACGTCCATTAAAAAATTATGATACATACATTTTTTGAAAATAAAAATAATTAAGTGCCTATCTATGATTGTATCGCCCAGCGATGATCCCTGTGAACACCTTACAGATGTCTCGTGGCCCTGCATCTTCACATCTTATGTAGCATGTGGAGATGACGCTGTAACCTGTGCTTCCTGGCCATGCATTAGGCACTTCTCCCTCTCCTGCTGTGGGACACCTGGGTGTTCTCTGTTCAGTGTTTCTGTAGCAGGCAGGTGCATCGTTTTCAGTTTGAGTCTCTTCCTTGTTCCCAGACACTCTAGTAGATGAAGAATCAAGTCAAGAGGTGTGGATGGGCACAGCTGGTGATGCTCATGGCCAACTGTATGAGGACACATGGGAAGATCATGGAGAGGGACTAAAGGTTCGGGACACCCCGATTCCAAAAGACAGGTGTTGGCTTTTCTTAGGACATGTGTATATGTTGGTTGGGACAGGGAATACGCAGAAAGCCATTTCCTTAAGTGAGAACTGTTTTTATGGTCGTAGCCAATGAGGTGGTTGCCCCTGTTGAAATGAAGCCAGGAAGCCACAGGAAGCTAGTGGGACTTCGCGCTATGGGAACCAGGTCACATCCCATGGATAGGTAGATGGGGGAATGTGGCCCCAGGGGTCCATTTAGAGCTTTCCCTGGTGGTGTTTTTTTTTTTTCTACCAAGCCTGGTTCATTTCTAGTAGCCACTGCTATTTTCTTTATGGCCATCTGTTTTTCCTTCGTGCTCTTTGACTCATCCAGTGATGGATGGTATGCCTAGCAAGCCTGCCTCGTCTCTTCCTCACACGCATGTACAAAGTATGTTGGTCCTACCCCCCCCAACACCTTATCACCTCCTATTTCCCTCCTGTCCCCCGGATTCCTGCTTCTCCCTCACTAGTTTCCATTAGTTTCACTAGTTTTCACTTTCAAGTCTCTCTCCCCTCCCCCCCTCTTTGCTCCTTCCTTCCTTCCTTCGTTTTCTGGCGACCAAAGTTTTGTTAGCGTTAACAGGCACACAGGCACCTTAAGAGTAACTGCCCCTCGTCCCCAGCCCCAGTTACTGCCAATAGCTCTTAAGGGAGGGTGTGCCCCTCCCCCCACCAGCAACAGTTAACTGCCTCCTAGTCCTCGGGGTAGACCTGGCCAGTCCTAGCCGGTCCTAGAAGCAGCTTAGCCTGCCTCACCTGGTAAGTGCTCCCTAGAAAGCTGTTTGCCTTTAGTCCTCCCCAGCTGCTATGGGAGGATCCTGGGATTCCCCAAAGGTTCCTGTTTTGACGAACATCCCAATGTTACCTTTTCTAGGTGTTTCCACCCATGAAAATGTAGTCTCACCCCGCCCATCCCCTCACCTCCCAGGGCTGACAGCCGATTCATGCGATGTCCACCTTAGGGAATGGCTGTGACATATGTTTAGACTCTTTTCACACTAAAGGCATTGTTTTTCCTGCCAGGAGCACCTGGGAGCACCTGGGAGCACCTGGAGCACCACCACACAGGCTTTGTGGGGTAGGAGTCCTTTGGATTCACACACACTGTCCACGTAATTGGGTTTCCAGGCTGTCAGCAATGCTTCTTAAAGGCAGGGGATTCTCTGTTCCTGAGAAAACAGTTTCTGGGCAAGCAAGGACAGATAGAAGGCAGCAACAAGACCTGCGTCGATGGCCCTTGACTGTCTCTGTTTTAGGACCGAGGTCCTTGCCTAAAATCGGGAGCAACTGGGAGTGTGAAGTGACCATTTCATTGCCTTCCTGTTCATGAACAAGTAGAGGCCCAGGCAAGTTTCTGCTTCTGCTCTGGCTTGTGTTCATCAAGGGGCAAGGAGTCTTTCTTTCGCCAGTCTCTACTGCCCTCTTGTGGTCTTCAGCTCCTGATGAAGATATTTTTGCCTGAGATTTGCCCAAGGTTTAAGGGAAGTAGCCTGTGGCAGCAGAGTCCCGATAAATAATGCAAAAAGTGGTGCGAATGAAGTGGCCCATCTTCCCAGACAGACCTTTACAGAGATGACAGGAACCACAGACATGAGAGAGCCAAGTGTCTGCCGGTGTCAGTGGGAGTTTTAAAATTCCCAGATGCTTCACTTACAGGAAACTGCAAAGCTCAACCGATTTGTGTCTTCTGAATATTCTAAAACCTTCTTCCACACTCAGCCACTGCAAGCCACACAACTAAGAGTATATCGGAAGAGGCGGGGGAAGGCAGTGGGTGTTGCCAGGGACCCCCGAGGGGTCTGAGAGGCACGGCGTGGGGAATGGTGAGAGATGGTGGTTGGTCCTTTTCACAGGAGGGCAGGATTCAAATGAAAAAGACAGCACTGGGATGTTCAGCTAGAAACTGAATAGCCAGAAGAAGCCGGGCCAGAAGAAGCCAAGCAAATGCCCGAGCTGGCCAAGCCGGGCCTGGCACTGAAGCTTGCTTCCCTCCATGATAGGAAAGATGAACAGAGTGCTGTGCCGTGCCACGCCCACCCCGGTCCTCCCCAAAAGGGGCTCGAACCTGGGTTTTGTTTTTTACACAGAGGTCTTTGTTTCTGTTTCTGGTTTTTTTTTTTTTTTTTTTTTTTTTTTTTATGAGTTTGCCTCTGAGATGTTGTTCAATCCACTTGTTCAATCAGTGAAATGTAAAGATTTCCTAAAATGTCTCTAATCAACAGGAACAAGCATTTTGAAAAGGAGAGCCAACGACCATAAAATTTAGCCCAGAACTTCCATAGTGTTCTGTTTTAGTCCACGTCGTGCATGGAACATTGTAAGTCCATCCTGGTTTTTAAAGCCCAGGCATCTAATTATAGCTCTGTGGGACCCCTTCGTCCAGGATTGGCTGCCATGGCACGGTTCTGGGTTCTCTGAGGTCTGTGGCCATCAGCTTACAGGGAAGGAGTGATGCTGATCATGGGTGCTGGACCCTCCCAGTCACAGACTGGAATGCCACGTACCGTATCCTTACTTTCTCTGGGGCCTCAGTTTTGTCTTCTGTAAAATGGACTGAAATGTTACCTCATCAGAGAGGAACTGGATTTTTTATTTCCTATATTTTTGTTTGTGAAACTTAACTTTTAATGGGTGGGCTAATTCTCTAACTCAGATTCTCTTTTATTTTTACTGGACTGAAACTGGGTGCTGCTTCGATGGCAGTATCTAGCCATAGCCGTGACAGGTGGCAAGCAGTGTCATATGAGATTCAGAACTGTTAATACAGGAAGAGACGAAGCTTCAGCAAGAAGACTCCCAATGAGGTAGACACAGAGAGCCAGGCAGTTCCCAGGGTTCTACTGCCAGTGTTGGTCTTCAGAGGAATGGGGGATTCTGGAGAAGGAGTTTCAGTGCAAGACAGAGGTGTAAATCTATACCCTTTTCTGTGTGTGTGTGTGTGTGAAGGGGGGTACAAGCCTGGTGTAAGAGACTGCTGGGGGGTGTCATTTTTCTGTGGTGCTCTGGGTTTCAGGGATCCTGGTAAGCCATGGAAAGTTGAGGTGTAGACTTTGTTGCAGGGTGTAGCAGATGGGAGGAAGCAGATCATGAGCAGGCTCAAGGGTGGAGTCCTAGGCCCTCCAGCTGTGACCCAGAGGCTTTGAAAGTGTTTGGGGGACTTTTGCATAGTAGGTCAAGAAAGAGCAAATGGGCTCTTACTAATGTGTTATTGTGGTCTTCAACGCTGCTGTGCTGGGGACTGGAACAGTGTGGGGTAAGAAAGGTGACCTCAGATACAAAATGGAGCATGGTGGCACTGCTTCCTGCACCCACTCCCACCCCAAGCCATCAGCTTTGTGCAAATGTGGCCACTCACCTATGGCCCTTGCTGAGACCAAAGACCCTGCTTATTTCTGTGTGGCCTGTCGGCTGAGAGACACATAGTCTCTGGGGGCAGGCATGGGCTAGTTGCTGACATACTTATTTCAGAAAAGTCCACAAGGTAAAGATTAGTTTGTGGCCAAGCAAAAGCAAAGCCATGCTGAGGTGTGTGTGTGTGTGTGAGGTAGAGTGTGACTGCACTCCAGCTTTGCTGAGGTGTTGGGGTGCGTCATACCTGCACTGGCAACATTCCCTGCCTCGGGCAGAGAAAGCTTGGGTGCTTCTCCTAGGGCCAATCATGAAATGGGCACAAGAAATACATAGACTAAGAGGAGGCTCTGTGGTGTAACACACAGCGAGCCGAGCCATGTGGCCTCTCTGTCCCAGGTGGCAAAGTGGAGCAAGCCACCCACCCGCGGCCTAGATTTGCTGTGATTTGGAAGTGAACTGTCCCCACAAGCTCATGTGTTTGAATACTTGGTTCCCACTGGTGGCCCTGCTTAGGAATGATTTGGAACATTTAGCAGGGAGAGCTTTGCTGGAGGATACGGGTCAGTGGGGGTGGGCCTAGCCCTCCCTCCTCTCTAGCCTCTGTTTCCTGTATACAGAGGCTATATGATCAGTTTCTTCGCCTCTTCCACCATGCCTACCATTCTGTTTGTTAGGAATTTTGTTAGACTGAGGAAGAGGTCTAGCTCTAAGCACCTTTTATATTTACTTGCTTAAGTGTCTAAGCAGCCTGGCAAGCCTCTCTTCCATACTGGACTTAGAGTCTGAGGAGAGGCAGGCAGCCAAACGAGAGTGCCAAGGCCACACAGCCTAGCAGTGGCAAAGCTGGCCTTCAGCTCAGGAATGTGACACTTCCTGCTACTGTACCCTGCTGCTTCCTGGAATGCCAAGGGAGGTGAGAGTGGCCAGTGGCAGAGAAGACCGATCTCTTCAGAGGGGGTAGCAAGTTGGGAAGAGTCTCAGTTTACCTGCTGGGAGGGGGATCTGGAGAGCTGGGGGGGGGGTCTGGAGAGCTGATAGCTTTGCTGATTCACTGTCCTCTTCCCCTTCTTTTATTAAAGAATATTCATTTATGTGCATGTGTGTGTGTGTGTGCCTGCATGCATTCGTATGTGTGCCTGCGTGTGTGTGTGTGTGTGCATTTATGTACATGATAGGCATGCAGGTGCCTGTGGAGGCCAAAAGGCAGCACTGGATTCCATGGAACTGGAATTGTGGGTGGTTCATGCCAGAGGGGTGCAGGGAGGGAGCTGCTTAGCCACCTCTCCAGCCTCAGCACTCTCTGTTTCCCTTTTCAGTCATGTTAGGAAATACAGCCTTAGGATTTGAATATGACTTCTTTTTTTGTTTGTTTTTTGTTTTTTGTTTTTCGAGACAGGGTTTCTCTGTGTAGCCCTGGCTGTCCTGGAACTCACTCTGTAGACCAGGCTGGCCTTGAACTCAGAAATCCGCCTGCCTCTGCCTCCCGAGTGCTGGGATTAAAGGCATGCGCCACCACGCCCGGCCTGAATATGACTTCTTTGCAGAAAGGTTATGTCCCTCATAGTTAGAGGACAAAGACACACCCCTTAGGCCTGTCACATCTCACAGGCAAAAGGCTTCGGTGGCTCAGAAGGCTCCATTAGTTTGGCTCATCCACCTGAAGTTTGTAAACAGAAACTGTCTCCGAATCCTGGGGTGGCCAGAGGCAACTCTTTACTCTTAGGAGACAGATGGGGCTACTCCAAGGGAAGGCATATCTGGTAACTTGGTGTATTCAAGCCAAGCCTCCCCTCCCTGCCCCCCAAAACTGTTTCTCCAAAGAAGCCCAGCATCAAGAAACAGGCTTTAAAATGACAGACAGCAGAGGGCAGAGGAGATAGAGCTCTTGAAAATAACCCTGAATGGTCCTTACACTCATCTGCATATAGCACCATGAGACAAACGCTGGAGCCTGCCTGACCTAGGTGTCACTTAGAATGCAGAAAGGGTTGGAGGCAGCAGTCATTTGGTGACACAGGTGGATTCAGGGTACCCAAAGGAAGGAGGAGCTGCCTGGAGCTGCCCAGCAGCAGTAGCCCCTAGAGAGGTATAGAACCACCTCATCCTTGTTACTTGTTAGAACAGTGAAAATCCTAGGACCAAGCCACACGTGGCCAGGCCTGTTCTCTCACCCTCCTCAGAACATTTCTGTGCATTAACATGTCTTGTATGGAACAGTTCCACTATGCCTGTGGATATGTTTTGCTAGGTGCCAATTCGTGTGACTGGGTAACAGGGCATTCTTGTTAGTACGCATGTCTAGGAGGGCATAGCTGGGTTCTCAATGACTACACACTGATTACTCTTCAGAAGTTAGAATAAAACAACCCACACAAGTCTTTCTTTTCTTTTCCCAGTTCGCGTTACCTCAGGCCAGGTGACTCTCCACCCACCAAAGGCCTTAAGTGAGCTTGGCCTTGAACTTTGCATGTAGCCCATGGTGACCTTGAACTTGTAGGTGACCTTGAGTGCTAGGGTTACAGGCAGGTGCCCCCTCCACGCCCTGTTCCTTATCCTATGCTGTGGATCAAACCCGGGTGCCACCCCCACCCCCACCCCCACACCCACCCACACATGGAGAAGCACCCTTCCCTGTGTGACATCTCCAGCACGTTTCCATGCTCCTAACAAAACCCACTTTCCTAAGGGTGTGGAGGCTGTCAAGGAATTCGAGATGCCTGAGATTTTCCCCAGTAAAAGAAGCCGGGAGACAGGCATTAGTCCATCCTGGTTAACTGAAGAGGTCACCAGGCTCCCCGTCCCTCAGCTCTACACCCTGGTATAGAAGCCACTTGTGACGAGAAAGCTTCACCATCCCAAATACATCAGGGACAAACTGAACCAATACCCTTTTATATGGGGGATGGGGTGGGGGAGGGGGTGGGGAAGTGGGGAGGTGGGGAGGTGACTGGAGCAGCCACAGAGGTCTGTTCTGACAGTGTGAGGTAACTGCAGAAAACCTGTGCTTCACAGCCCAGTTCCCACAGCCTGAGTGAGTGACAGCCTCCCTCAGCCCCATCAGATCCAGTGAGGGAAATGGCTGGTTCTCCACCTTCCTAGCACTGCGAAGCAACCCTTTAAAGCTCTTCACATTGTAGTGACCCCCGACGGTAAAATTATTTTTGTTGCTACTTCAGAACTGTAATTTTGCTGTTATTAATCGCAACGTAAATATCTGTCTTTTCTGATGGTCTAAGGCGACCCCAGTGGAAGGGTCGTTCAACTCCCAAAGGTATTGCAACCCACAGGTTGAGAACTGTGTGCAAATGGCTGAGACTTTCGAGAGATAAGGCTTGGTCTTACTGAAATGGGAAGCTCTATATCTTTAATTATGAGTCTTTAGGTCAGAATTTACAAATCTATAATTGCTCTCAAAATAAGGTATTTTATTCTAACCACCAAAGCTTTTCTTCTGGCTAGAGAGTTTAATCTCCAACATGACTAAAAGGAACAAGCCAGCAACCAAAACATCCACTGGAACCTTGAAGTTGGAGCATAAGGCAGTCTTTCTGATATGTCTGTCAGTGGCCACTTTTTGCTTTCGTACCTCTAGGGAAGACCTCAGAGGCCCTGGGAAGAACTTTAGGAAATCCTGGCCTCCAACTCCATCTGTGAGAGGTCACCCCAAGAATACCTCCAGGGGAGATACCTCAGTACAAATGTGTTACAACCCTAGACTCTTCCACAAGCCATTTGGCAGTTACCCTTGGACTCAAATAGGTCTACCAATAGGCCCAAGGCTTGGTAATACTTGGGAATACTAAACTACCTTGAATTCTTCTTCTGGAAAACACGGGAAGTGTCAGCCTGGAGCCCCAACACGCCTTCCTTCACACCCCCAAGGGCTCTAGGGAACACAGTCTGACTTGTGGCTGTGCATCTGGACATCCAGGCAGAGGTCAAGATGGGGAATTCTGGAAGCTGTGCTGCTGTCTCTGTGTTAAGGGCAAAAGACATGGGAGCCATTGAATGTACCAGGTTGCTGACACTTTTCTGGCCTATGTAGTTTGGGAAATGTCACCATCACAGCAATGATCTCCAAGGATAAGAAGATTGTATCCATGAAAATAAGAGCCCCCAAATACCCATGCGTATCCTAGGCACAGGCCATCAAACCTCATTGTGGGAACTGTCATTTTGAATTCTTAAAATGATTTTTCTTGAGATAAAATCTTACTATGTTCCCCTGGCCAGCCTGTAACTCATTACATAGAACAGGCTGGCCTTGAACTCAAGAGTACTGTCTGCTTCTTCTGAATGCTGGGATTGGAAATGTGCACTACCATGCCTGACCTAAAAGTCTATTTTATTATTCTCTTGTCTGTATGTCTATGGCTGTGTGTGGGCGCCTATACATTCCAGTCTCTATCTGAAATGGTACTTATAGAATCCAGAGGAGTTGCATTTCCAGGAGCTGGAGTTCTAGGCAGTTTTGAGTCACCTGACAGAGGAGATGGAACTGAACTCAGGCCTTTTGAGAGAAGCGTAGGCACTCACTCTTAACCCCCGAGCCACCATCTCCAGCACTCCCATTGGGATCCTTGAGACCCCTCTGGTTCTAAGCTCCTGTTGATACCATGCAGTGACATCCAAGCAGCAGCGACACTTCAGCTGTGAAGCTTGGGCAGTGTCGGGAGCAGGAGTCACTGGCCAGTAGACAAAGAGGACTTGTAACCCCCCTGGTCACCTATGGGGACATGGAAGGAGAAAGGCATTCTGCACCATCTGAGGCTCTTGGGTATTGTTCAGAGAGTGAACAGAAGGTGGTGGAGGTCTCTTGTCTCCATTTCTCAATACTCTAACTCCAGGAATGGAGCCTGACACAGACCAGGCAGATGCACGCAACTCGCTAGAAACCACCAGAGTTCCTGATTGTTGGAATCACAGAAAGCACAGGAAAGAAGTTGGTCTCTCTCTGACAGCCATTGGATTCTTGATCTGTGTAGCTTTTACCCAACTGCTACAGAGCTCTGGACATGCAAAGTGGATGATTTCTGACTCCCAACGGCTCTCTGAAGATGGTCTCCCGCCACCCTCAGAGATAGGCACGTCTAGCAAAGAAGCCACCTTTAGTTTGTATAATGGCATCAATTTCAAGAAGCTTGAGAATTATATCAAAGTCAGCATAGATTTAATTTGCTTGGAACTTAGGGAACTTAGGGAAGCAGAGAAGGGGAAAATAAGCCAGTACCAAGATGATATGTGTGCACATGTGCAGACACACAAATGCTCAGAAACCAGTACCAAGATGCATGGATCAACATGGTATGTGTGCACATGTGCAGACACACAAATGCACATGGTATGTGTGCACATGTGCAGACACACAAATGCTCAGAAAGATGCATGGATCAACATGGTATGTGTGCACATGTGCAGACACACAAATGCTCAGAAAGATGCATGGATCAACATGGTATGTGTGCACATGTGCAGACACAAAAATGCTCAGAAAGATGCAGGAGGGAGCACAGGAAGAGGCGGGAAATAAGAAGCGCCATTTCAGATAGGAGACGGGAGTCCTTATACTGATGGATCTGCGTTCCTTCTGTTCCTTTCCCAGCCACAAAGATGTTCTTAAACACCCTTCCCAGTGGGGCACAGATTTCAGGCTTTTCGGGCCATACACTCCTTCTGGAGTGTTGCCTCCAGGAACTAAAGCATCCCCAGATAAAGCTCACAGGGATGACTGTGGTCTTGTTAAGAAACTCTAGGGATATGGAAATTTAATTTTCACCTAATTTTCCTTCTCACATTACAGTTCTTTGATTTGTAGATAAAAAGACCTTTCAAAACATAATTATTCTTAATTCATGGGTCATACTAAGGCAGGAAGTTTGGTATGGGTCCCTGTTTGCTCCATTAACTCCTCCCCACTTCCCTGCAGCTGTAGAGAATGAATCTGCTCAGCCATTAGCCTCTGGGTTTTGTCTTGTCAATCAGCACTGCTGAAGATGTAACAAGTACCCGGAAATCTTATTAAAATGCAGATTGATTCAGTAAAAAATCAGATGAGCACTCTCTCCACCACTGCGACTACGTGGCCAGCCTTGAATCCTGGCCTCAGGATTGTGTGTGTGTGAGACTTGTGTGCCTGGCTCAGGTTGTGTGTGTGTGGTGTATGTGTGTGTTTGCATTCATAAGTGTACATGTGCAGATGCATGTGCATGTGGAGACCAAAGGCTTTCCACCTGATTTCTGGGGACAGGGTCTGTGGCTGAACCTGTCTCACTAACTGGGCTAGGCTGACCGGCCAGCAAGCCCCAGGGAGTTATGCTTCCGGCCTCACTCTGCCCCCGACCAGGCTTTTCCCCTAGGTCCTGAGTCAGAGTCTAAGCTCGGGTCCTTGTGTCAGTAATAAGCACTTTAGCAGCAGAGGGACCAACTTGGGCTTTTCTACGCTGGGACTCTGTCACCTTCATTCTGCTCAGGTCTCAAAACAGCCATAAAAACTCACGTCAGGGCCTTACTTTCAGTGTTCCCATTTCTGATAACGAAGGGACACATCCCAGATCCTCATTCACACCCTGACCTCTGTGGTTACCAGAGCCTAGATACTGTGGGAGGGGCCACATCCACAAAGTCATGCCTACAACACAAGGCTTTCCGCGCTATTTCAGGGATTTGTTAGGACAGTAAAAAAGCCAGTCTGGACAGTCTTTATTCTTTTTGTTTCCCAACAAAATTATGTAATCTATCTCCAAATTTAACTGAGACCACATGGCAGTATGAAGACTCCTGTGCGGTCTTCGTCCTCCCTTCCACGATGTCCAGCAAAAGCCTGGACTGTGACCATCAGAGACTTTCTCTGGGTTTGCTCAGTGCTAAGAGCTATTGACAAATGATTTAATAAAAACAATTTCTAACTCATATCCTATTTGGGCTTAAGATTTTGCTTCTAAAACCAAGCTGAAGTACAAACATTAAAATATATCTCAACGGATGCCCTTTTAATAGATTTTTTTATTTTACCCCCTTAACATCATCTAGTTCAGAAAGTAATTAAATAGCTATTTAGGGACCAAAGAAGTAGAATCCATACCGGGGGCACATCAAATTTCTGTTTTGTGGCTAAAGGGCATCCGAAAGAACTCAGGTTTCTATAGTAACCATTGCAGGGCTGATCAAATCAACAAATAGCTACGATTTATCTCAGAGTTTCCAATGGACTGTTTTTTTCCCCATCTGGAAAAGAACATTGCAAATTAGATAAAGTCTTCAAAGACAATGGCAGCTTTCAGAAAATCCAATTTTGGCAATAGTAAATAAAAGAGAAAAACATCTGCTTTCTCTTTCCATGTACAGCATATCCACTAAATCTCTTCTTCACTGATCTAAGTAGTGATTGGATTCTATTAATTTGCTCATTAGTAAGAGAGAGAATCGTTTCTCAGAATAAAGGAAAAGAGGCATTGGGAGGCAGTGTCTCCAGGGTGACCCCGTGGCTTCTGCTTCTCCATGCCAAGCTTCAGAAGGCTCCTTCACTACCCTCCCGTAGACAAGACCCTCACAATCTCCAAATGCATTTTGACTTCTTTTGGATTAGATTCTTGGTGTGCCTCTGAACAGTCACAAACAAACAAACAAACAAACAAACAACTACAGAAACCCACAGTGCGTTTTTCTGCATGTGCCTGGGATACTTGTGATCCAGTTGGGGGGCTGTAGGTGGGTATCAGCATGCAGTCCACAGGGCAGTAAGGCCCCCAAAATTCTGTCCCTTGCTCCCACCCTCTGGGCCCTGCGGATCTCAGCAATCTGGGTCTGGGAGAGGAAGAAGTGGCCCCCTGGGGCAACATCCAGAAGGGCTGGGGAAGATGGCCACCAACCTGCTATACCATCTTCCCAGGGGAACCTCCCTTGGATGGATCCCACACTGCCTTGGCAGACAGTGACAGCAGAAAGGTAAGTCTATTTTCCTTCAGGGGCTGTGGGTGACTCAGCAGGCCAAAGCACCTGCTGAGCCAGACTGATGCTCCAAGTTCATTCCTCCAGAGCACATGTACACATGAGACACACACACACACATAGTGCCATCAATGTCAGCATGTAACTAAAGGGAGATGGAAGGTGAAGACAGAAGCGTCCAGAAGCTCCCAGCAAGCAAGCCAGCCAGCCAGACTTGTGCAGCTGCCAAGAGACCCTGCTTTGGGCAAGGGAGAAAGGAGAGGACACACTTGAAGGCTGCCCCCTGACCTTGATGCATGGGCTATGGCATGGGTATGCCTGCACCTGTGGGCTATAGCCTAAGTATGGAGGTCAAAAGCAGCCTATGGGAGTCAGTTCTCTCCTCCCACCAAGTGGGCCTCAGGGACTGAACATGGGTGGTCCAACTTGGTAGCAAGTGCCTTTATGTGGTGAGCCATCTTGTTGGCCCACAGAATACTGTTTTTAATAATGAAGAGGATTATTCTAGAGATGCTGTGTATAATAGAAATACATATACATATGTGTACATGTTTTAAGTTTCTAGAAAATGCATTAACATAAATAGTTGAAATTAATTTAGAGTTATGTTTAATGTTCACATAGGGTTGTAGCATAAAATACCTATGATAATTATAATCTTTGACCATGTGCTATAAGCCAATATTACTTGAGTATACATTAGCCATGGAGTTATTATTACAATATTTTACATTCTTTTCATGCTACTATGCCTTTGAAAGCTTGCATATTTTATATTAATGACTTATTTTAGATCTGACTACATGTAAGTTTAGTTTTGTTTTGAGATGTGGTCTTATCTAGCCCAGGCTGGCTTTGAACTCACTACATAGCAAAGGAAGGTCTGATTCTCTTTCTGTCTCCCATGTGCTTTGATAATGAGCATGCACCATTATGCCCAGCTTAAGCCTGTACATATTTTAAATACTCCAAGGTCTCGTATGACCAGACCCTATCAAATTATACAGTGCAGCCCCAGAAGATTTTCAATCAAGGGAAAATGTAGGAATTTGCTTTCTGGAGCCCATAACTATGTGATCATTTGGTCAGTGCCGTGCTGAAATTATAAGCAGTGGACAGATGTGGTTGCTCTGTGCTGCCTCAACCAGTGGACACAGGAGCTCCTCGTCCTCTTCGACCATGTGAGAGGAGAGGCCGGATGTGAAGTCAGTTATAAAGGATGAACCCACGTCGTCTAAGGCTGGGGAAATCAGATTTACCATGAGGAGCTTGGCTTGCTGTTCTGTGCCTGAGCCCAGGTGCTTATGGTGCGGAGTCAGGCCATGAGAGCCTTAGCTTTCAAAGGCAGGTCCCTCAGAAAGGGACACTGCCTGTAATCAGGAAAGTGCCCACATTCCAGCGCCATTCAGCAGCCTCCCGAGTACCAGGATCAAAGAGGAAGAAGGTAGAAGGACCAGCTGCAGAACTATGGAACCCAGCGATGGGATCCAGCAATCTTTACAACCCTTTTGCTGCAAACATGACCAAGATGGGAGCATCGGAGCTTGACTTTAGGCTCCAAGGAGATGTGAGTACTGGGATACCAACTCACTGGTCTGGTTTCGACAATTAGACCTTGACAGAGACTTGAGAGGCTCTAAACAGGAATCCTCTTATCTCACTGTACCTCTATTGCACACAAGACAAAACAAAACAACAAACAAAACCCCCAAACCGCAGCATCAGCATTTACTACTTCCTAACGACAGTAAGCAATGTCTACTTCATATAATTATATACCTAAAGGGAAAGAAATAGAGGCCTGGCTAACATGGAATTAGGCCTTACTATGATCCTAGGAATTTGTATAAACTTACATAGCAATAAGATTTAATCCTCATGTATTCAGTAGGTACTATCCCTCTCCTCATTCATAAACAAGAAAAACAGAGGTCAGAGTTTAGAGAACTTAAAGATTGGGGCTGGAGAGCTAGCTCATTGGTTAAAGTACTGACTATGCAAACATGAAGACTAGAGCTTAGATCGGCAGTATTCATCCAAAGGCTAGGTGTGGCGACACTCACCTATAAGCCCAGAATGGAAAGGAGACATATGGGTCCTGTGGGCTCACTGCCTAGTCAGCTTGGACAAAACAGTGGTCTAGGTCTTATACCAGTACTCAAAGGCAGTGGCAGGAGAATCAGGGGTTCAAGGTCACCCTCAGCTACAGTGAGTTTAAGGCCAATCAGGGTACAAAAGAACCTGTATGGAAAAACCAACCAACCAATTAAATGAACCAGAGAGAGAGAGAGAGAGAGGGAGGGAAAGAGAGAGAGAGAGAGAGAGAGGAAGAAGAAGAAGAAGAAGAAGAAGAAGAAGAGAGAGGAGGGGGAGAGAGAAGAAGAGAGAGAGAGAAGAAGGAAGAAGAAGAGGAGGGGGAGGGAGGGAAGGAGAGAGGGAGGGAAGGAGAGAGGGAGGGAGGAGAAAATTGTGGCCTGAAAATTTTGTTTCCTTCCTTCTCAAATGAACAATTTTTATTCTTGACTTCTGTAGAAGATCAGCATGATCGTTTCACGGAAAGCACTGGGCCTTCAGGGAGGAACTGGCGGTAAAGAGACACTTCACAGAAAGCACTGGGCCTTCAGGGAGGAACTGGCGGTAAAGAGACACTTCACAGAAAGCACTGGGCCTTCAGGGAGGAACTGGCGGTAAAGAGACACCATGTGCATTGCTAACCTAGTCAGCGCTCTGAAGCTGCTAGAGGCCACTCTGCATATGGCTCTGCTCTTGTTTATGCCTGGCATGGTTCCTGTCAATCACCTGTCAGATAAGTTCACGTTTGAGTATTTACTCAGGACCCCAAACCAAACCACTGAGTTGAGAAGTCTGCGTGGAGTATGGGATCCAATCTCCACTTCTAGTAGCCATGGATAGCCCCTTCTATTCAGGGCTCATCTGATACAATCTCAGACTCATTGTGCCTGATTTATAGACACAATGTATTTCAGAACTCATTTTACAGACACACTGTATCTAGACATCCATCTGCATTTAGGGTCTGAAAGACACACAAGGATCTTTTCCCCTGAAGATATGACAAAGGCTGACAAGGGTCTCTCCTACCTCTGTCATAATAGAACAGATGGCATGGCAGAGAATCCAACCAATATGTGGAGTATAATTTCAACATGAAAATGCATTCATTGTGACAAAACTTTAAAATAACTTCAAATAAAGGTATCTAGGCAATAACCACTTTCTACATTAAACTACACTGACAATGGTGGCTATCTGATAAAAAACAAACATTTTATAGTAAGTGTGCTTTAAGAACTTCTCTACTGGTTTAATCTTAAAAATAATTCATCTAAGTACTGATATTACTGTCATATACTTAAGAACACAGAGAGGTGATACTGTTAAGAACTGGCAAGACCAAGATTTGATTTCAGGGTACTCATGCTGAACCTAAAGTCAATAAACCATGGCTCATAGGTAACTGCAGAATGCTACTTGGTCTTATAAATAAAGTTTTATTGAAACACACTTTCACTTATTACAACTTGTTCACAGGTGCTTCTATGCTGCAGTATAGAGTAAACATTATGATAGATACTTTGTGGCCTGCAGGCATTATATGACCCTTTACAGAGAAGACTTGCTGAGCCAGGAGTAACCCATCCTTGGGACTGCCTTCCATTCTCAGCACTGACCATGAGCCTACAGTAGGAACAGAGACCTGGGTTTGGGAAGGAAGTTAGGAATCATGGTTGCTATATATTCTGGGGACATGCAAACAGCACCAAGTGTTACATTGCGACAATTGCTTCTCAGTAACGTCCCTGCTTCCTCTCTGGGTCTCTGGGTACAGAGCACAAGCTCTACCAGGGTAGGGCTGTTTGTTCTGACCACTGCTGGAGCCCTACTTACTGAACAAAAGAAAAGACATGCAATTTAGTTTGTGATGCATGGACTCTGTGTGCTCTACCCAAAGATGTACATGGACCAGATGAAAAGGCCACAGAGACTCTCTGTGGACACTCTGGTTACAGTCCTGTTTTGTGTCATCTTTGGGCTAATGAACTGCCCTGATCGAGCCCGTAGGGGCGAGCATAGGTTTTTCCAGCCATCTTGGGATTTTTCCTTGGCTCCTAAAAGCTTCACTCACAGATGATTCTGTTTGCCAAGATCCTAAAATCAACAGTTTAAATATGAAAAAAATTTCCATCTAATTATCCGATGAATAGTAACATAGTGCATATAGCTGTAAGTGCTCATTTTGTTTCCTTTAAAAAAATTTTTTTTTATTAGACTGAGTGACTTTTGATGTCTTGGGAGGAGGTGCCTGAAACCACAGCTTGTTAATTCCTTCTAGAACACAGAGATACCTGGGCGGGATGGAATTCCAAAGCTGTATCCCAGCATCCGGGAGGCAGATCTTGAGTTTAAGAGCTACATAAAAAGACTCCCCCCTCTTCTCAAAAGTTTAAACACCAACAAAACAGAATCAAACATGGACAGAGTAACTGATGGATAAGCATGTCTAAGTCTTGGGCCACAGGCCACACTGCAGCCAAGGACAGCTGTGACATTGCAGATTCAGTGTCCCATCAAAAGGTTGGACCCTACTGCTCTAGATTCTGCAAGAGGCCCCCGAGACACGCTGGCTTCTGAGAGAACTAACAACTGTGCTGGGCTTCAGCAAGTGACAAGCCAGCGCTGAGCCCGTGTTCAGCTCAAAGTGGAAAGAATACATGAGAACAGAACAGACTGCTGTCAGCCTGTCACCCCTAGGCACTAAGGGAAGGATTGCAACTCTCACAGGTATAGACCTGAGCACAGACCTGAACACAGAACCACGAACACAGGACTAAGTAGACGGCTAAGGTCAGGCCAGAGAATTCCATTTAAACACAGCCTGGAAGTTGCCATGAAATCCCAGCATCTTTCTGACTCTACCTGCTACAGGCTTCTTTCTTGTCTCCTGTTGTAATATTGGCAAAATGCTCAACCCATGAGCAGACACCATCTGAGGAAATCCAGGAAATTAAGCCAAAAGATGTGCAAAGGAAATGCTGAAATGTAGTTCACGCAGGGGTTCTGTCTAAGCGTGGGGCTCATAGGGGTGGCACCTGCCACCCAAACTACTGAGGGTGTCTCCTCCCGCTCTGAGGCTGTGTGGCCTTGGGCTAGTTCTCCACTGTCAAGCCCAGCTCTCTGGGCAGGGAGACAGTGACAGACAGCACACTGTCTCAGTCTCTAAGAGAAATGCTTCACTATTGGCCCCAAGCCCTCCGGCCCATGATGTTTACCTAGATATTTAACTTGGAACCGGTGACCTTTATAAGGAGGAGGTGGATCCGTTGCTCAGAGAAACAGGAAGTTAGCTCACCAGGAAGCCATGGAAATGAAGGAGCAAAGTGGGTCAGTATTTCTCTATGAATAAAGTGGTTTCAGATTCTAGTTACTTCAAGTGACACGCCTGTGAAGCCCCAACAATGTTCCTCTCTCAGCTGTGTCCGAGGCTCATGGGTCTGAACAGTGACCATGAATGACACACTTGGGACACACGTGGGGTGTGAGAGTCAGTTAAGCAGAGCAGGTTTCTACCCTGCCTGGGAGGATCCATGCATCACAGGGGCGGGTGACATAGTCTGGAGCTCTGTCCTAGCAAGGGTAGGAGTGGGGGCAGAGAACCAGGCAAGTGACGGACAAGAGAAGGGGAAAGGGAGGGAGGGAGGGAAATGCACAGTGAACTCTGACCCTCAAGCTTACATTCGACTTCCTTAGAAGTCTTAAGGACCTCATTTTTTCCAGTTTTAAACATGTATTTCTTGTCTCTGCTGTAGTTTTTATTTATTTTTTATTTTTTGTTAATGTCTGAGTGCTCTGTCTGCATGTACACCTTTATGCCAGAAGAGGGCATCAGATCGCTTTATAGATGGTGGTGAGTGCCCCCCCCCCCCCCCCCCCCCCCCCCCCCCCCCCCCCCCCCCCCCCGTGTGGTTGCTAGGAATTGAACTCAGGACCTCTGGAAAAGCGGCCAGTATTTTTAACCACTGAGCCACCTCACCTGCAGCTTTTAAAGATTTACATTTCCTTTCTGTATATGTGTGTCTGGGTGGTTGTGAACTGCCTGATGTGGGTGCTGGGAACCGAACTCTGGTCCTCTGGAAGAATAACAAGTGTTCTTAACTGCTGAGCCACCGCTCCAGCCCCCTCTCCTGTAGTTTTTGTTGGGAGAGGTTCTAGACTGTGTTTCACCAGAAAGCTCTTAACTGAGTTGAAAGTACACTTGAAAGTTTGACCTAAACAGAACTGTGAGTTTTAATTGGCTGTCGACATTAAATGAAACCAGAAGACATGATTTAACAGATGGGATGTTTGGCTTCTCTTGAGGAACTGCGGGCATGGCAGCGCAGACTTCCATGTGTGCTGACCAACACCACGTGGCCCTCAGAAACAGGAACTATCACTTTTGTTTTTCTATTTCTATGTTAACGGGGATAGCCCTCAAGGCTTTGAGAGTGCTAGGCAATTAATTGCTGGACCCCAGCCATGTCTCCAGCCTGACTGCCACCTTTAGATCAGTTCACACTCAGCGGCTCACCCATCCCCACCGCTCCCTGCCATTGCACCAACCTATGCCAGCGCTGCGTCATCTATCTTAAGTATCCCTGACTCACTTCAAGCACTCACGTTCCCAGAAGCCAGGAAACCTGGCAGCCTGGCCTTAAGTATTACCACTGACATCTACATTCATCAAATGTCATCAGCTTGATGATGGAAATAATTTGAATAATTTTCTGTTTTACATCCTTTGGAATTCAGTCCATCTGATATAAACCTCTTTTTAAAGGGTAACAATGTGATCAGGCTAAATCTCTCTCTCTCTCTCTGTCTCTCTCTCTCTCTGTCTCTCTCTCTCTCTGTCTCTCTCTCTCTCTGTCTGTCTCTCTCTCTGTATGTTACTTTAGGAATTCCTGAGATTTCCAGGGATTACTGTATAGTCTGCAGTGAAAAGATTACCAGTGATACAGACCTTGGAGGCTACTAACTAATGTGATCAAATGGTCAGACTCTAAGTACTTAGAGAAACAGAAAGCATCAGAGATGGTGGTGGGGGTCCTGAGGCAGGGATTTAGAGAGAAGGATGTTCACTGTGAGCTGAGGTATGTGGGAAGCAATAGAGGAAAAGAAGAAGAGGGGAAGCAGAGAGAGGAAGGGGAAGAGGGCAGATGAACCCAGGACAGATGGCAAACATACAAACTCATTCAGGAGGAGAGCAGGAATGCCTAAATGATGTCTGGAGAGAAAATAAAAAATAAAAAGAATTCTAAACAGGAATGTCTGCTGGAGCTCATCCCACAGAAGAAAATCAGTTCAATTTTGCTTTCTGTAGGAAAAGCAAAAAAAAAATTTCAACAGGGAATTTTTTTCCCAGATTCTGGAGTGGTAGCTTATTATAGGAAAGCTGCTCTCTAGGTAGTCTCTCTTGGAAGTATGCAGGCTTTCTCTGTGAAAGGGGGGTGCACTCTCAACCTTGCCGGCACCCCAGTGATATATAAACCATTTTCTCACGTGGAAATCAGCATGCTCTCACCTCTATTTCCAACCTCCAATCTTCAAAGGACAAGAGACACAGAATGCCAAGAGCTTGCAAATGAAAGCAGTTACATAGGACACTTGTGTTCTTCAATGAAGCAAACAAGAATTAGCGTGAAAATTGCTTTGGGCTTCCCAGTGGTGTCACCAGAATTGGGTCCTTCCTGAACATGCAGGGAAGATGATTTCCTGCCCAGGGCTTTATGGGAGTCCTCACCTCAAACTTCTGCCTGAGTTCCATGTTGCCTTCTTCATCTCCTTCTGGAATGGGCACATTGTAGTATTCGCCCTCTTCTTGGTTGAGCAGCTTGTACCTTCAAGGACAGGGCGAGAAGGGAGGGTAAGGGCCATGAGCAGCTCTTTTCCTTCAGCCTCTGGTCAGGCTGTTGGAGAGATGCCTCTACAGAATCCATGGCCAGAGCCCACCGCCGAGTGGGGTGTGTGTGTGTGTGTGTGGGGGGGGGTTATAGCCAGCCGGCTCCTGGCTTCTCTCAGCCACCTGGGATACGGTGACATGCTGGGTCTCATGGCTTCCTTACCATCCACTGGCCGGCATCTTCATCAGCTCTGAGACCCCAAAGGAAAGGGAACCCATGAAGTCATTCCGAGTCGTCCGATCCCAGTCCCAGATTTCTACAGACAGTCGCCGGTCTTTGTCTGAAGGCTTTAATTTGCTACAAAGACAAATGCATACGCAATACATTAAGACATTGCATATGCAATACATTAAGACATCTCAGCCATGGCAGCCTGGGAGATACCAACATGCCCACAGTCTGTGCCTGGAATAGTATCTTCAGTTTCCTTCCTGTGTCAACAGGACAGCAGCCTTGCGTCCTAGCTAGCTGCTCTAAAAGCTCTCTCTAGATCAAGAAGCAACGAACGCTGACGCATGACAGCTCACTCTTACTTATCTAAATAAAATTTGTATTAGAGAACACCTTTTTTTTTTTTTTTTTTTTTGGTTTTTCGAGACAGGGTTTCTTTGAGTAGCTCTGGCTGTCCTGGAACTCACTCTGTAGACCAGGCTGGCCTCGAACTCAGAAATCCACCTGCCTCTGCCTCCCAAGTGCTGGGATTAAAGGCATGCGCCACCACCCGGCTGAGAACACCTTTGAAACATATAAAAGTGAACTTTCATTAGAACACATCCTTGGCTATTTGTTTATATATAATCTATGGCTGCTCTGGCAACAGAGATGACATGACTAGCAATGTCTAAAACACAGACTTTCTGCCCTTAGCTGAACAGAGCTCAGTGGCTTCTCTCTGACAGAAAGACATTTTTCCTTCTGGTAATGTTCACAGAGGAAGTGCTTCCTGAGTATGTCCCCAAGGGGAACCTCTTGTGCTCCCTGGTGTGCATTGTGTTCCCTGTTATGTGCTGTGCTTGCTCCCTGCTGTGTGCTGTGCTCCCTGCCTTGTGCTGTGCTCCCTGCCTTGTGCTATGCTCCCTGCTGTGTTCTGTGCTCCCTGCTGTGTGCTGTGCTCCCTGGTATGCACTGTGCTCCCTGCTGTGTGCTGTGCTCCCTGCTGTGCGCTGTGTTCCCTGCTGTGCGCTGTGCTCCCTGCTGTGCGTCATCCCTCACTACTGACTCTTTACTCTTTCTTACTATTCTTCCCCTTCCTTCATCTCCGGTTTGGAATTTCTGTCAATCATCCTAGATGAAGCTCAAATGTCCCCTCCTTCTGGAAGTGACATTTTTCCTGCTTAGAGGTGAGTATTTCCTTATTTCTGCAGCAATAGTACTTTCTAAGCCATGGGTTCCTTATTCCTTGCTGCAAAGAATTATTAAATTCTTGCTTCATATCCTCGCCTAGCTCTTAAAAGGACGAAGCCCATCGGGGGAGGGAACACATCTGCTTGTTACAGAGACAGATGACAACTTGGGGTTTGCATTACATAAATTCTGGTCAGCCAAGTCACTACCTGTCAGCCAGAAGTGATGGCAGCTGTTACCTGACAGCAGCCTGGGAGGGTCTTAGGAATGAGGACACAGGTAGAGATATTTGCTAGCCCCCTGCCACCCCCACCTCGCCAATGGGTGGGCAGTATGTGGTTAATGAGGGTGAGGGCAGAGCTCATCCCACAGGGCAGGAAGAAGCACTTACAACGTGAAGGACTCATTCCACTGAGGATTCAGTGTGGAGCGGATGGTTTTGGTTTTCTGTTTGCTCTCATTCTTGGGGTCAGGAATAAGTTTCAGCTTCACGTAAGGATCTGAAAGCCCATTTGGATCCATAGGGATTAGATTTTTTGCGTCTCGTACTGTGAAGAGAAAAAGAAAAAGAAATTATAAAAAAAACCAAAACACTTGATGAATTAGCACTGGTGTTAATACCATGTTGAAGACGGTGATTATAGCCCGATGGAGTGGCACGTGCCTGCAATTCCAGCACTCGGAAGGTGGGGTTACAAGATTACCCTTGGCTACCTAACAAGTTCGAGGCCATCTTGGGCTATGTTAGATGTGGTTTCAGTCCTTCTCCTGAAAAGAAGATGCTGTCTGAGAGGAGAAGAGATTAATCAGAGGCCCCTGCCACTCAATATGAAGTTCTTCACTACCTTCACTGACAGTCAGTGGGGATCATGGGGGCCCTGGAAGTCCAGCCTCCTGACTCAGCACCAGCTTAAAACTAACAGCATTAACCACATTCCAGGTGGCCACTAGCACCCAGCTAGGAACCACTGATATTTAAGGTTGGGATTTAGGAATTCTAGCCAATGTACATCAACCATCACCCAGGAGTTCACTCCCAGGGCAGCGTCTTGTACCCCACCTCAAAATGACAAACTTTGAATCCTCACTTTAACAAGACCCATGGGTGACCCCAGTGTATGTTCTGGCCCAAGAAGCAATGACTTGGGAATCAACAATTACAAAGAAAAGCCACTTTCTTCTTATGGAGGAACAAGCTCTTAGATGGGGCTGGTTTTATCTATGTACATCAATGGTTGATGTATTAGATAAAGCTGCTGCATCTCAGTGCGAGAAGTCATATCTATGCTGATGATAAAGGTCCTGAGTCTGAGCCTGCTGCAGGATGTCTCCCTCCCTATCTTCCTGACAAGGCAAATGTCATATCATCAGAAGCCTTTAACTGGTCACATACTATTGATACTCATCCAGCTCTCTAATCCATGAGGAGGCTCTCTAATCCAGAGGTTCTCATATCACTTAGTGAATCGAAATCCCTGGGAGGTCAAGCCTTCAGGTGATTCCACGGTATGTAAATGTCGAAAAAACAATTTACACCACCAGGGTTATGGCCTGCTACACCACATCATCAATGGAGACTGAAGAAGAAGAACTACTGAAGAATTGCAAGATCCCAGAGCTGGTGGTGGGCGGGAAAGAGAGGAGGGATGGAGACAGGCTAAAGATGTTGGGTCTTTGGACACAGGTGTGTCACTACAAGCAGACCTCAAAGTCAAGCATTGTCTGTACTAGTTTGGTACCCCACGGAGTGCTGATTCCTGCTGGCTGACAGCCTTACATCTTTCTTACCCTGCAGCTTTAACATCAGAATGTGACTGGATACTGCATTCAGATGGTCAGAGGAAAGTGTGGGTCAGGTGAGGTCTGCAAACCCGGAGAAGCAGAGGCTGTCTTTCCCATAGTGCAGCTGGGTTCTCTGCCATAAGATTCTATTTAACCCAACCCAGCTTGAGGGACGACAGAGCACAGGCTATGCAGGCCAAAAGCTCTACTATCAAATTTACCCTTCACAGTGTGACCCTGAGCCTTCACGGTGTGACCCTGCCCAAGCCCGTTTCATCAACTACAAAAAATGAATAGGGCCATAGTTCTAGTGATATAAACTTAACAAGGAAAAGGAAATGGAATAATGTATATAAAGTATGTAATGTAGCCAGGAAACTTGTAAAGAAGGGGGATGGCATTGTGTGAATGTTCACTGTACCTCAGATTTGTTTTCTTTTTGTTTTTTGAGTCAGGATTTCTTTGTGTAGTTGGCTGTTCTGGAACTCTATAGACTAGACTGGCTTCAGACTCATAGAGACTCACCTGCCTCTACCTCCCAAGTGTTGGGATTTAAGGTGTGTACCACCATCTGGCTATATTGTTCAGTATTTTAAAATATCCTTTATTTGTATTTTCTTTGAGAATTTTATCCATGAGTACAGTATTTACATAATTTCTAATCTTAATGTCCCCATTGCAACTCCTCCTGTGTACCCCTCCAATGCATGACCACCTCATTTCTCTCTCTCTCTCTCTCTCTCTCTCTCTCTCTCTCATACACACACACACACACACACACACACACACATACACACACACACACACACACACACACACATACACACACACACACGGGTGTACACATGTCTATATAATATAACCTTATTGATTCCATTTAATTGTTGTATGTATGTGTATGTGTTAAGAGCTGACTACTTGGGCCTAAATTATTTATCATGGGGCTCTTCAGTAGGGAAGACTGATTCTCTGTCTCTTAGGAGCCATTAACTGCCTGTAGCTCTTCATCTAGGGATGAGGCCTGTAAGAGTTGACCCATTCATATCGGAATATCAACTGGTGTCAACAGGCAGGTCTTGTTTGGGTCTTGCTAATGTTCCACATGTGCATCTCCCTTTCATCTCTCTAAGCTGCTGTCTCAGAGCAGACATCTCTAAGCCACTGAATCAGAGCAGACATCTGTGCTCCGGCTTATCTTCCAGCCCTTCTTCCTCGATGTCTCCTGAGCCAGGTGCAGTATCTTAGACTTGTCTCCACAAACCACTGAAAAAAATCTAAACAGAGTCAGAGCTCATCCAGGTCTCAGCTACTTGAGAATGCACTGAGAATCCAAGGTTTAATTAATGCAGTACTGGAGGTCTAATCCCCAGTGACACCAGACTCCATCATCAGGAAGGATAAAAGATGGCAGGTAAGAATGGGAGTCTCCTGCAAGCAACACAAAGGGGACACAGGCCTCTCTCAACTCAGAGAGAACCTGAAAATGCTTAGTGCCTGACACTGGGGGCTGCCGAAGGTCACATCCAAGAAGGGAATGAAGAGTCTTGTCAAGGCCTCGGAGAGGTCCAGGTTTGCCTCCTGCTAGTCACTTATATTTTCCGCTCACAGACAGGCACTGAATGGACTCACTTAAAGCCTGAATGGTGATGAGCTGGGATCTTGATGGGATTTAATACTCTGGTTTCCTGCTGAGATATTATCATCTAAGCTGAAAATAAAAAGAGTTATCAATTCCAAATGTCACTGAAGCAGACAGTGAGTCCAAATTTCAATTTCTTATGCGGTGGGAAAACAATGTCCTGTTACTCATCGCAGGCAGGACATGTGAACTGGGACCAACCTGGGGGTTCATCTGCTCAGAATTCAGGATGCCCACGTATGCATTGTGGTTCTGCCCATTTGTGGCTATGGGTAAGATGTCAAACCCATTTGGTGGGTTGAGGCCCAGGCATTAGGCCTTTCCAGGCTTCCTGGGTCAGTTTACGGTGAAGCCAGAGTCTGAAGGTTTGATGCCCTGTGGTGAGTGTCCCCGAAGCACAACTCTCCCAGCACCCCAGCATCACGTGCAAACGCTGATCATTACCTGTATTGTTCTTTAAATTTCCTCAAGGTATAGGAAGTGAAAAGCCAAGACTTTTGGCTTTAAATAATTCCCATGAAATGCAATGAAAATCTGTGTGGTGTGTTTCTAGACAGACACAGTGGTGGTGGTGGTGGGGTGGCCTGCATTCTCCTGGCTACAAAGAGGAAATTAAGTGTCGGCATTAAGTTCTAGTCTCCCTCTGCATTACATTGGAGATAAAAGGAAATGGAGACAGACTAGCTTCCTCATCATGTAACTTAACATGTTTAATGCCAGCTGAGAACCCGCAGAAACCATTTCAAGTACCACCATCAGTCTGTGTCCTCAGTGGTCCCTCCTGGACAATTTGCAAACATAGTGGGAAGGAATTTCACTTTGCAGATGTTAGGCATGTAGAACATTCCACAGCCCGAGTGACGGGTTGAAGGACAGTCTCAGCAAATACCCCACCCACTGTTCCTTCTCTGTCTTAACTCTCTGTCAGAACCAAATTGTTTTGACCCACAGAATTAAAACAGAAAAGTAGCAAGTCATGCTACTTTGGTAAATTAACTACAGAGAATGAAATTTCTTGTTTCTTTTCTGTATGTTTTTGTTTCTTTTCTGTATGTTTTTGTTTCTTTTCTGTATGTTTCTCTTTCTTTCTGTATGTTGTTGTTTGCTTGTTTTTGAGATAGGGTTAGGGTCTCACTTTGCAGACCTGATTGGTCTAGAACTCACTGTGTCCACTAGGCTGACCTTGAACTTACAGAGATCTGCCCGTCTCTGTGTCTTTGAGTGCTAAGATTAAAGGTGTGAACCACTACCTGGCTCAACTTAAGGAAGTCTGTCCTGAGAGCTGTGGAGATGGCTTAGCCAGCAAAGTGTGTGCTGTACTAGCACAAAGAACTGAGTTCAATCTCTGACACCCATGGAAAAGCTAGGCATGACAATTACCAGAATGGACAGCAGGCTGCTCACAGCCTTCATCTATACCTCCGGCTCTAGGGAGATCTCATTCCTCTGATCTCCATGGGAACCTGCATTCCTATGTTGACCTCTGACCCCCCAATGCACAAAAACCCCTCCACCCAAGGCATGCCATGCTAAGTCAGTTCCCAAAGGCAGTCCCCATACCTACAGTGCAGACACACCTCTCCTCTGTGCATAACCGGCAGAATCACTAACGTCACACCGTAGGGTCTGCACAAATGGACCCAAAGCCTTGTTAAGGAACCATGTGAAAAAAAAACCTGTCTCCTCAAAGCTCATTAACAGTCTTACAGCCACTAAGAGAAGACTACATTGTTGAAGAAATGCATCTGTACTGTGGTATTTTGGCCATTTCAGATCAGAAAGTGTATTCTGTCACTCCAGGACTTTAGTAGAAAAGCAAAAATTAATCGTATTCATATTTTTGCCTTTGAGGTGACTGTTCTGGAACTATAGGCTGTCAAATACAACACTGAGAAAAACCAGCATGGGACAGAGGTTATACCATTTCTGGATAATATAAGATATAGTTTCCAGATAAAGCGTTTCAAATACCTTTTTGTAGACTGAGATGCACCCATGTGAACTACCTGCTCCAGGTGGCTATGTGAGCCCAGAACATGTGTGTTTTACATAAGTATTTAGGAGTTAGGAGAGCCCATCAGACTGGAGGACCAGGCAGCCATGTCAGATGGGAATTAGAGCCATGAGCATCTATGATGACTAATGTTAATCATCTTTGGGTTGACAGAGTCTAGAATCATCTGAGAGATGGGCTTCTGGGCACACCTATGCGATTATCTTCATTATGTTAATTGAGATGGGAAGACCTGTGGGTGTCACCATCCCCTGACTGGAGCCCTTTACTGTATGAATGAAGAAAGGAAATTGGGCACCTGGTTCAAGCTCTGCTGTCTTGACTTCCTACCATGAGGAATTATCCATTGAACTGTGAGCCAATAGAAATCTTTTTTTCCTTAAGTGGCTTTTGTCAGAATACGTTATCATAGTACCAGGAAAAGAAATTAACACGGTGCCCCAGCCTCAGCCACAGGCCAATGATGTTGCCCAGGTCCTGATGGAGGAAATAAGAGGCAAGGACTCGGGCAAGCTGGTAGCGGTGACATCACTAGGCTTTCTCTCATATAAGTATGTTGTTCCTGCAGATATGAGTCCTTATGAGAGTTTAATGAATATTGAGGAATGCTTAGGGATCGATCAGATACAAGCTGTTTGAGTGGCCGCTATGGGTGTGTTCGGCTTCCCATGGGCACTGTGACTGACACCCCGTGCTGGGGTTAAACATTTGCCTGTCACCATTAGCTTTTTGGCTTCAGACAAGCTTTCCAATATCACAGTTTATCTGTAGAGTAGGGAAAGCGATGCTGCCAATCACACAGGGTGACTATGAGAACTAAATGCTTGGATACACGTAAAATGTTGCAAAGAACACCTGGACGAGTGACAGTGGGACACAGCTTCACACTGCTGCTGATACTACCAGGAATGCTGATAATAAGTCAGTGTTTGCTGTCTGTGTCACCATCACCAAGGCTACTGCTGCCATTAGCACCGCCCAGTCCATCCCAGGAAGCCAGAGGTTAAAGGTGAAGGCCCCAAGACTGGTTCCTCCAGAACCCATAGGCGGCATGATGAGACATGCTTACAACCAACCCAGTGCTATGGATGGAGAGACAGGAGGATACCTACGTCTTGCCAGTCCAGCCTACACAGTTAGTCTCAGACCAAAAAGAGGGTTTATATCAAATAGGATGCAACCGCTGGAATGATACCCAAAGTTGGCCTCCAGACTCTGCATATACATGTACATACAGGTACACACATGCATAGGTATGTATACCCCTCCCTACCTAAGTATAATAAAGAGACAGACATACAGGCCTGGAATTTCCAGACCACAGGGTTAAAGCTGGAATACTCAGCTCCCAAGTGTTCCAAAATAGTGTGAGATTAAAAAAAATAAAAAAATCAATGCAGTCCTCAATCCAGCAGAGAATGTTGCAGATGGCCTCTTAGTTCAGAGACTGTGTAGTATGAATTACAAAGTATAAATGATGAAACTGACATTCATGAATATACAGCTAATATGGAGGCTAAACAAAGGCCAACACCACAGGATGTACCCAGCATGCCCCCCCTATTCCACCTCCAGATATCCCTGTGGATTTCAAACTCACTCCCAGGTTGCCAGGAGGTGCCAGGCAACAGGGATCAGGTCAGAAGAGGAGAACACAGAGGCTCCGGCAGATCCATCCACACACACAGAAACCAGAGGCTTTGTGGAGCACACAGCTGCATCCTCTTGCCTGCAGCCTGCATGTGTCAGCACTGACTCGCAGTAACCCTGCCCATTCAGGGTTCAGAGCTACAGAGGGACATTGTTTGACTATGCACAAAAATCAACTGCCTCCAAGTTCAATGACAAGTCAGCCCTTTAAATGATCTGTTTTGCTTTGCAAAATAATACTCTATTTTTGCTGCTTTTTCCCTTCTGAGAGCACTCTTGTTCGTGGCTTCTGCTTACAAGCCAACAGAAAGGACAAAGACTCAAGCCATGGGCTCACTGTAAAAGCCAGGATTGTGTTCTGTGAGCTGACCTGGCAGTGGGCTCCCACATCCATCCCTGCCCAACAGTTGAAAACAAGAATAAATGAATTCTATAACCCACTCGTCACTATGTGTGAGCATAAGTCATGTTCTCTGACACTGCAGAAAAACAACAGCAAGTTTTTAGCTTGAAGTGACTAAGGGCAAAAGATAGGAATTTAAGATTGCAGAGGGTGGGAGCGGGCAGATGAACACAGAAAATGGTGAGGTCTAGTGTCTAAGGCCCACAGAGTCTGGGGTCATGTGACAACAGGTGAGAAGAGGGAGGTAACTGCCAAGTCCACCCACCACGTCTTTGTAACAAAGCAGACACTGAGGAAATTCGCCATTCCAGTGACGACCAGACTATCCTTTGTAGCTGTGAACCTACAAATTGATTTTTTTTGTGAAAATATGATCGAATTTGAATATAAATTTAATACCAGAGAAACTAGATGGGATTTCAGAGCTTAGGCAGAGCTGTGTGTAAGAAGAGGAAGAGGGGGATGGGAGAAAGGGAATGAGGGAAGAGATGAGAAAAGAGAGAGAGAGAGAGAGAGAGAGAGAGAGAGAGAGAGAAGCACTTCTACACTGAGCATGTTCCATGAGCCATGTGGTTCTGAGATTGAGGGTGAATGAAGGTCCTTGGTCCTCTGGTGTCCAAGAAGATAATCAATATAATGGTGGTAATGGTGGATGGCAGCATTTTGGGAGAGATCACTAAGTGGTTGCCACTGTTTTGAGTTCATTACAATAGCGAGGAGCTGTGCTAGTGGGACCCAAGTGTGGGCAAGAGGCTGAATAGCAAGCTCACCACATAAAGATAATGAGTGGGCAAACCAGGACGAGCCTGTGATCTTATAGATCCCACCCAAGCATCCCTTGTCTCAGAATAGACATCGTCCCAGAGAAGAGGGGGTGAACTTGGCCCCAGCTAAGGTGAGGTGAGGGGTAAGAGATGAGACCAAATGCCCTTCCTTTGAGAGGTGGGTGACAGTGGTCAGAGCACAGAGGGCCAAGTGAACACACAACAGGACCAAGGTCAATCCAGGGCTGTACCCAGATGAAGGGGAAAGGGTATAGATTGTATGTCTGCCTGATGCCTTGAAGTTGGCAAAGGGGACTCTAGTACCTGACTTAAAGTTGTAACCCTAGTGGCTTCTGGGGTTCAATTGCCAAACTGATAGGGTGTTCAGGATACAAGTGGTATCTGTAGTGTCTGCCTCAGAACCAACAGCTCAGAGTCTGAATTAAGAAAGACCCTGGTTTCACCAAGACATGGATTAAGAGTATCCAGTGGTGTTGAGAGCAGAGAGGTCACTCTTGAAAAGATGGGTTCCCCCACAGACAAGCAGTGCCTGGAAGACATCGGGATGAAAGATACCAGAGGGCTGGCATGTGCTGTATCATAAACATGGAGGGAGGTGGAGACAGGAGGATTCCTGGAGCTTTCTGGCCAGCCGGTCTAGCTGACTGGTGAGCTACAGGACAGTGAGAGACCCTGACTCAAAAATAAGACAGAGACATGCACATCCCCATGCTCCCATGTGCTCTTGTTTCTGTTTTCCTTCTCCAGGACAAGGCCTCCTCCTTAAAGCACCTGGTCTGGCTATGACCTGTTTCCACAGGGCAAATCTCCCCGCAATATCCACCCCCACACTTCAGCTCCCTCTAGGAACCATTAAGCAAGCAGTAAGCAAGATCAGGCACCAACGAGGCCATTCTTTATACTGTAAGACACTCCAGAAACAGGGACTTTTAAGGAGCATGTGCCCAGGAGCACTGGGAGGCAAAGGCTGACAATAATTTGTGTAATCAGATAATAAATCAGGTGTGCTTACATATAAGTGAGTGCGAAGTTCAAAGGCATCCCACCTGGGCGACGGATGGGAGCAGGAGGGAAAGAATGGGCTGGACAGCAAGCTTGGCACACAGCGTGGCTCCAGGACACCATGTTGCGCTCAGCTTTCTCCAAGCCCAGCTTTCCCGGCAGGGCACGTTGCCGGGAAGAACACGCTGTTCTTGAGGCTCGTTTGCGCCTTTACTTTGGGCGTCATCGGATGATGCTGAGAAGGAGAAACTGTCTCTAAGGGGCTGCCAGTTCCAGCACGGAGCTGCGAGCCAGTTCCCTGCCAGGAGACAGAACTCCCTGCAAATGCTGATGGGGAAACCGGCCGGAGCGACAGATTGCTTCCGGAACAGGATTTGCCGAATGCCCTTCCCATGTGATGCTTTGGGGGTGGTCCAGCTGTCTAGCAATAAGGCAAGGTTCCTGGTTCGGGGATTCTGACTCAGCCTCTCAAATGGTGCAGAGAGGCTGAGCCGTGATACAACTGGGGTGTGTCAGAGGTGATGGTGGACACACTATAGTGGGACCCTGTGGCAGAACCAACCGCAAAGCTATGGACCATCAAGTGTGCACAGGAAACTCCAGCAGAGGAAAAGATCTAGCAGGTTCCAGTTGGTACACATAGGAAGTTCTCAGGCTACAATCCCCGAGGTAAGCAGGCTCTAACTTAAGGTAGCAAGGCACCCTAAAACTCCCTGAGACGCTCTCCATCTTTTCTGTGTGTTTGTGTGTGTGTGTGCAGAGTGTGGAGGACAGCCTTGGCTATTGGTCCTTACATGCCATAAACTCTGCCATCTTGAGACAGGGTTTCTCATTGGCCTGGAGCTCACAAAATAAGTTAGGCTGGCTGGCCTGTGAGTCCCGGGGATCCGCTTGTATCAGCCCTCCCACCCCCATCCCAGCACTGAGACTATAAGCACACCCCCTCCCCCCCTTTTTAAATCCTGAAGGTTCTGGGGGATTGAACTCAGGTCCTCATGCTTGCATGCTGTCACCCCTGCTCATTCTGTGTCTCCTTAAATCACAAATGTCTTAATGCAAAGTTACACTCTCTATGACATTTGAAGACACTCTTAGGCCCTAGCTGAAAGATATCTGTAGACTTCACAGAACCACTCTCTCAGGACGGTGATAGCTGACTTCTCTCTTCACATTGTGATACTGTGCAGATTGTCATGCCTGTAGAACACATTATCGTCCCAGGTTGCTCTCCCTCTGCCTGGCGGATGGGAAGAGTCTAACACTAAGGTCTGAACGCTTGTGATTCCCTACCCAATTTATATGCTCTAATTTCTAGTTCCCAGGTGATGTTATTAGAGGTGGAGCCCAGAGATGCGATTAGGTCAGGAGAATGGGCCCCTCATGGATGAGATTTGTGCCCTTATAAAGTAGGTTTTAGGGAGCTTGCTAGCTTCCCCCACCGTGTGAGGACCCAATGAGAAGGCATTATTTCAGGATCAGGAAATGGGGTCTCTGTGGGTACAGCAGCTGCCAGTGCCTTGAACTTGATCTTCCCAGCCTGAGTCACACATCCCTGTTGTATTATCAGCTACAGTACCACATTACAGAGGCCTGAGTGGAGCATAGCCACCAGGGAGTTGAGAGGGACCCAGACAGTATGGAACAAGAACCTGCTGGGGCTTGATATTGGGTAAGAACTGCAAGTGAGGTGGCTGGTCCAGGGTGGTCACATCATACTCTCCTTAGTGTGAACGTGAGTCCTCCATGAACTGGCACCCGGGAGCAGCTAACTCTGTCCAGCACGAAGAGGCAAGTGATTCTTCAAGCAAGCCACAAGGCAGAGTTGTAGAGGAATGCATTGGACTGTGAGATGACATTCTCCTCCCAGGAACAGGGTACCGCTGAGAGATTTCTCATCAGCACTCCAGTGGCATTTGGACAGTGACACTCGAACTCTATGCCTAGAGGTCTGATCTTGAAACTAATAAAATAATAGTCTAATAGCCAGAGTATCCCACCATTCACTTCAACAAAAACTTTTTGTTTACTTTTTATTTTTATTGTTTTTTGAGACATAAGCTTGCTACATAGCCCAGGCTGGCCTTGAACCTGCCATCCTCCTACTCTGCCTTCCCATGGCTAGGTTTACAAGCAGGTATAAACACGTCATGCTGTTTCGAGATTTCTACTTAAATCTTCAGCACACTCTATCCTCTGATTTACCAAGCCAATAGTGGTATAACTTCAGAGCTGACACTGGTTTTAAATGACTGGTTAAGGAAGTCAAATATCTCAATCCACCCAACCTGTCACATGCAGGACTTACATATGATTCCCAAAGACTCAAAGTTGCTCTCCTTGCGACTGTTTTGAACACCTACCACCGAGCACAGCAGCTTGCTATGCATGGGGAAGTTATCTGCCACATACACCGGTCTCTAGACAACTCTTGCCCTGTGATTCTGGGTTCATGCTGTCCCATTTCTGGGCACACCCTACCTGGAGCACAACCCTGCTCTCTGGTTTTCCAGCCTCCTGCTAGCCCTGCCTATCAGATCTCCGAAGGCTGACAGAAATACGGGGACAGGGGCCAAACACTTCCTCCCCAGGCATCTCCCCAGGGTCAACACAGGGCAAGGCAAAAGCCACACAGGCCTTGGATTCTGACAGTGCACAAGGCCTTTCAAGGCTCTCTCTGGGAGCTGCAGTTCACAAAGTGTCCATTAGGAGGGCCTCCAACACCAGGGAAAAACCAAACAGGCCTTTTCCCAAGGAGACTCAATTCAGGCCCAAAGGAGCCACGTGCTTTCCCAGAAGACGTCGAATGATTTGAAGAGTCTCAGAGTGCTCAAAGACTAAGGGACATAGAATGTATTGTTAGTTTTCAGAGAGAAAATATGCCATGCAGGGCCATTTGCTCTAAGTTTCTAAGGGCAATCATTACACATGGAACTTTGCTGAGTTTGCAGACTAGGCATCAACAGAGGAGACTTGAGTCACTTGGAGGGTCTCGGCTGTCTGGCTTGCTGCATTTGCTCTAATCATACTGCATCAAGCTTGTGAATGCTGCTTGTGGTCATGAGCACGGTCTCTGATTTGATCTCATTTGTGCTAATAAACAATGATTCATACCGGCGGCGGTGGCACACGCCTTTAATCTCAGCACTAGGAAGGCAGAGGCAGGTGGATTTCTGAGTTCGAGGCTAGCCTGGTCTACAAAGTGAGTTCCAGGACAGCCAGGGCTACACAAAGAAACCTGTCTTGAAAAAAACAAAACAAAACAAAACAAACAACAACAAAACAATGACTCACAAATTCTATGGTCTTAGTTTCCTTATTACCAGAGTCAAGGACAACACAAGTGAGTCAAGGACAACACGAGTGAGCAACACTGAGAATATTCCCACCTGGTGTGACCACAAACCTGAATTCAAGGACTTAAGAAGTCTCTTGTTTAAAAATACATTCACAGAATGCTCTGCTGTTTAAACCCACTACTTTGTGACAAGAGTGGCTTTCTGGCCCAGTAAATCCAGTGTCCCCAAATGGTGAGTAAAGCAACTACTCAATAAAAGTCAGCTAAACAAAGAATTTAGTGAGCGAGGTATACACAGTTCATGCTACCTCCTTCCTTTCCTCCCTTCCTCTCTCTCTTCCCCTCTCTCCCTTTTCCGTTCTCTCTCTTCTCCTTTCTTCCTACTCAGTCTCCTTTCTTTAACTTTGAGACAGTCTTACTATATAGTCCTGTTTCCCTTTTAACATAGCCTCCTCTTGCGTATACTAAGTACTTGAATAATACGTATGTTATCTGCTAATATTCTATAATTCCAAAGTAGATGATTGTGAGGAATATCTGCATATAAAGGTATTGATTTTAAGAAATAATTACTTCTAATTGTAGGAGCAATGTATAATCATCATAAAATAATTTAAATGCACAAAGTATAAAGGAGAAAATGAAAAGCAATTTCACTTCCACCAAAACAGAGGATTGATGTTGACATATTGTTATACTGATTGACAATTGTTCTCCTGTAAAGACATTTATAGTATAATATTGATCGTTTGATTATAATGTTGGGGATAAAGCCCAGGGTCTTGTATATACTAGGTAAGTACATTATCATTGAGCCATATCTCTACCTTGCAATATTTATTTTTATAGAATTACATAATTTTATGGCAGTTAAAAACTCCATCTAAATAAAAGTTACCAAAGTAATTTTTAAAAAGCAAAGTTTTAAATGCCCAGCATTCTATTTTGTAGCAAAGACTTTAAAATGAGTTCAGTTTGGACATTTACATAGTTTAAAAATTCGCCATCTTTGTATATAACATAACAACTGATTGTCTTCATACATAAATTTTTGCTTTTCTTCTTGGGCTGCATTCTTAGAAGTGGAGTAGGAGATATAAAAACCCTTGCTAAACGGCTCCCCCAAAAGCTGTATCAAAGTCCTACCAAGAATCATATTAAGGATAAAGTGAGAAAAATAAAGAATAACATTGTAAGTTTGATTTTTTTTTCTTTTGAGGCTTAACAGTGTTTCTCTATAACTAATGAGCCATGTGAATTTCTTTTTCTCTGTTTTAATTCTCGATTCCTTTAGGGTAGTAAACAGGTTTCTTACTGGCTAGAGGGAGTGTTTGGATGCGCATGACAGTGGCCTTTCTGTTTGCCACGCTCTGTGTTTAGATTTAATTTCATGTGCTTCTAGTCTATCTTTTCACACAGTCAAAGCTACCAACATGTTTTCTTTCCTTTCTTCCATTTCTTTTAGGCTTAGGAAATCCTTGCCCTTCGTGAAGGTAGTTAAGTATTCACCTGTGTTTTCTTTCATTATTTTGTTTCTTTTTTTATATTTAACTTCTAGATCCACTTGAAATTTATTTTGGTGTAAAGCAGGAGGGGAGATCTCATTTATTTTTTTCTTCCAAAAGTTTAGACAATTTTCCCAACAATGTCTGTGGAATGAACCGCACCTTCTCTCTAGTCCTGGAAGCCTCTGTTTATTTATAAGCAGGCTCCAATTTCAAGGAATCTGCTTCATCACATTCGATGCCCTGTTAGTCCCTGCAGCAGCCAATATTCTGAACTGTTTCAAGTTTCCAATGTATTTTAGAACCATCCACGTGTTCTACACTGTGCTTCTCAGAGTAGCTCTCTGTACACTTCTGTACTCTTAAGAGTTCATGGATCTGTGTTGGTTGCAACTCTTCATTGCTGTGTCAAAATGCCTGACCAGAGTGCCTTTAGAGAACAGAGCCTTTACTTTCGCTCATTGGTTTAGGGTACAGTCCATCATGGTGGTGAAGTCTTGGAGGCGGGAGCCTGATGCTGGGCTCACTGATTTGACCCGGCTGATTGGCTACCTCCTACCCACATGTCTCTGTTGACTCGGCTGATTGGCTACCTCCTACCCAAAAGGTCTCTGCTTCCCCAGTACTGGGCTAACAGGAGTGAGACATTCATTGTGCCTGGCTCGTTAAGTGGGTGCAGAGGATCAGCACTCAGGTCCTCACACTTGAACAGTAAGCACTTTATGGACTGAGTCATCTTCGCTGCAACAGTCCAGCCCACTCTTGAAAGTCCCCACTCAATGGCTGCTTCTTTGCAAACGCCATCACCCTTCTGCCTCCTTGGGTCTATATATTTTTTTAAGTCTTTGGCTACACTCTGCCTCATTTGCATTTATAATTCCCATAATGGTAGAAAAAAGAAATTACGTGTGTATTCTACTGCTCACCTTAGAGACCCATGCCAGACATTCTCATCCAGCCTTTCTCTGATTATAAAAGCAAGGTATGAGACAGTGTCTTCCGACAATCCCCACACCCCATGATCAAGAAAAATCTATCACGCTGTGTTCTAAATCCGTGCTACCTTCTATTCTAATCTCTGGTCCTATGCCTATGAAATTACCTGGAGTCTGGGATCTCTAATCATGTTATAACTCTATATGATTTGATTTCTGCTGTGCTGGGCTCTTCATTGACTTCATCTTGCCGCCCTCTTTAGTGTACCTTCAGCCAAGCCAGCTTTTCTTTTGTAGCTCCCATGATTTTGAGGGAGAGGTGTTTGTTCCCCTTCTTTATAACAAACTACTCAGTGTTCTCAGTACCCTGGGTGCACGTTTCTTCTATTGGTCTTCCTATGGCAAGTATATGCTTTTATTTTGACTGCTCCGTACATGTTCATCTGTTAGGTACCATGGCTGCTTTCTGTTCAACTCTCCTCCTTTACCCTAGGAAGAAGCAATTATCCGTGATGGTCCTCCATCTCGTTCTGCTCTTGGCCTTCCACGGCACCCTTTGCACCACCATAGTTTCCTTGAATTGCCTGCAGCCTTCGGTTTCTCTGGCAGCTCTGACAGCTTCCCTATACTTTCTCTTGGGACTTTTGCTGCAAGGGTTGAATTCTACGTTTCTTTGCCTACATTTGAATTTATCTGCCTCTCTTCATCTTGTTTGCCTCCACGTGCAGCAATTCATCATTCAACAACCAAACAAGAACAAAAAAACCCCTTCGTGTCTGCTTTCTCTCTATATCTATCTTTTTATTCAAATGGCTCAATGACCTTGTTTTACAGAGTCTGCCTATTCTTGTTTTCTACTAAAATTTATATGGAAATTTTCAAATACATTTTGATGGGCATATTCTTTCGGCAATTCGCTGCCCTGTGTGCTCTGCTGGTGTCTTCTCTTTATCACCCCCACCATAGATAGTACAGATTAATTTTATTTAAGAAGTTATTTTTTACTCATGTTTGTGCTTTTGTGTGAGTATATGTCACATATATGCAGGTGCCCACAGGGGTCAGAGGAGGACATCAGATTCCCCGGAGCAGGCACTGGGAAGTGAGCTCAGGACCTCTGGAGAGCAGTAGACACTCATTTTATTGAGCTATCTCCTCCCCAGCCTTGTAACTCATGTACTTTAAATGGGTCATCTGTTATGTGTATGTTTTCTTTCTCTGCTCACCCTCAAAGGAGGGAAGCTGCATCAGGCTTGGTATCCACACTCATTCATATACCAGGTAAGCTCCACTTTTATTACTAAGGTTGGGCTATTACTCTCCCAGAATTCCACTGCCACAGAGGTTGTAATCTGCTAAAGTCAGCTCTTTTGTTTTTCCTTTATGAGTTAAAATCTACTTGTAGATTATATGGAAGTGAGGATTTTGGTCCTTGAGTTAAGCAAACCTCTGTAGTAAAGGGCACTTCTGGCCCAGTGAACTCCCCAAGGCCCCACATTTCAAACACCATTAACACATGACTTTATCCAACATGTAAATTCCGAAGAGTTTCTTGAAGGAGACCAAGGGTCCCAAAAGGCTCTAAAGCTTTCAAGACCAGCCTGTTCCTGGCATAAATATATTCAAATAAGAAGAGGCTCCAAGGCAAACACCATTAGTGCCTGAGACTGGCCCACAGGGAAGTGCCCATGCATTTAATTGAGTGCTTTTAACCAGGCATATAGAAGTCTCTATCTTGATACAAGCCAGCAAGTCTAGCCTGATGCCACTGAATATTTGTCTAGCCTTGTACAATCCCGTGTTCACCAGGCAGTGTTCTGAGTTCCCTGGGGTCTGTCATGGGGGAGACAAGGACTACATGGGTGGATATTATGTAGCCTATAGGTCAGCATTTTAAATGGCAAGTCAATAAATTGAGTTCATTATAATTACTCTCTCCAGGATCCTGGCCACAGAGAAACTGCTCAAATTATCAACAAGTAACGGATAATTCTATTTTTTTCTATAAATCAATAAACTGGCATCTTCCTAAATCATCCACTCAAGATGACCCTGGACTTGGTCTCCAGGGACCTAGCCTTTCCTGGAAGGTAACAGAGTGAACCAACCCTGGGGCCTCCAACCGGGAAGACATGCAGTACTCTCTCCTGCCTGCAGAGGCCACTGCGTCCTGATGTGTTTTGAGTAGTAGAGAGAACCCTAGCTTTAGTTACTTCCCTTGCGCCACTGTTCTAAACGTGCTAGCTTGTTATAGCATTATTATCTTTCAACCTAACTGATTACAAGACTGGGACAGGTAACAACCTGTCCTGTGGCGCTGTGATGTCGCCTAGCCCCAGAATCCTCGGGGAGCACTCACTAGCTGTACGTGTTTGTAAGCTTTCTCTTGGCCTTAGAGAATGCGACTCAAGGCGCCTGGGGTGTGTGTGACTGCCATCTCATTTGATCACAGGATAGAAGACATGGTGAGAGACCCAGCCAGGAGGGGACACCTGGCAGGTTTAAAGGACTGACTGACTCTGAAGAAGCCTGCTTGCATCACCTGAGCTCCTCCTTGCCATTCCTACTCCCAACACACACAACCCACCACAAGCTCCTTCTCATGGTGCTTCTCCTCCATAGCTCTGAGCCCACACTCTCGCAGGTGACCCAGAACCTTTAGCTCTGTTCTCATGGAAATCCCCAGACCCCAGAATAGAAATGTCCCTCTTGAAATCAATCTCTGGCTCCGGGTCCGCACCTTGGAAACGTCCTCAAATGGCATTGTCCACAATGCAGTTGTCTCCAGTGACGTCAGCACTGACAGAGTCTCAGCACAGCCTCTTATCTTCCTCCATCATAGCAGGGCATTCCCATTACCTTTGTAATCTGTCTCCAGTTGGGCCACGAGTCACCCTTGTTCGTGATCATTACTAGCCTCACTAGCACAGCATTTTGGGCCATCCTGGCAATAGCGAGCGATGGGGCAGTGGCTCTGGGATTTTGTTCTTGTGCTGAGGCTGGAGTGGCATCTCCAGATCTCAAGAATCTGGTGATTTTAGGGCCCTCGGTCTCATTATAGGAGACTATGAACAACATCACCACTCAGGCAATGTCCACCCAAAACTAGGGAGAACCTTGCCTCCTATGCTTCAAACCCTAGACCGGTAAAACTACAGACAGAGAGCAGCAGTACAGCACTGTAGTAAACACTGGAATGCTACCCAGTACCACGATGGTCAGTGCTAACGGAGAAGGGAGGGTGGCTTTATTTGGTTCTCAGTCCCAGAGGAAAAGGCTTACACTCTGCCATGTGACTGGTCCCCTAAAGCTGGAGAGGACGAGGCCATCAACAGTGAGATTCAGTGAGAACAGGAACTTGGTTGGCTGACCCTGTGGAGTCCTCTCCTCTCTCCTCTCGGTCAAGATGGATTGAGCCGTGTAACCATTTAGGGAGCGGAAGCCCCTCCCGCATCCATATCCACCCTCTGGTCTGATTACTTCCCCTTCATCTCTGCTAAAAATAGACCACACCAAACCGAAATAACCTAGAAGATTAAATTAAATTAAATCGGTCCTGGCTCCTAGGCAGTTGCTAATAAAATCATAAGCATTTGATGCACGTGGCAGACAAAGACGAAATGCTTGCTTGGGTCTCCCCCAACTCCAACCTGAAGAAGCTGCCTGCTTAAGGGGAAATGTTACTAAAGGGAACGTTGCCCCCATTACCCCAGTGCAGAGCGAAAAGGGGTACCTTTCAGGCTGGTAACATGCAGAGGCCCCTCTTTGCTGGTTTGCCCTACGAATTCCACTTCTGATGGGCTTTTTCTGGGCATGCTCTGCCCAAGCCAAAAAGTATTTCTGGATCAACCCACTAGTTGTTGGTGTTACACACCTATGAAGCATGTAGGACCTCTCATGTACATGGGCAGACATAACTAATTGCCATCTTCATGGCTACCCTCACCAGCCGCAGCACCAAGAACTCCATGTGCAAGGCCGCTTGCAGGGGGGGATCTGAGGACCACAGTCATGAGGAGTCACAGGGAACTTGTGGGTGCAACGCACCACTACTTACTCTGTGGCCATCATCAACCTGTGACTGCAAAAGCTGAACATAAATGACAAATAATGTCAGGGCTAAGAGGCCTTGACTGGCAAAGCCTCTATTGCTTCAATCCAGTTGGAAAAAAAAATCCTGGATGTTCGTCTTACCTGTGTGATCTCTCTCCCTGACAGGGCTTATCTGCCAATGCCTTAGAACATGGCAGCTACATTTACCAACCCTAATGAAAGGTAATACTGAGAATGAGGGGAAAGGCTTAGGGCTGAGGAGAGGTTTGGAGGTAAAACTGTATGTGTGTTCACACGCTCATGTGTCTTCATGCACACACAAAAGCCTGGGCATGCCTATGTAGGGGTCAGAGGTCAGAGGTCAACATCAGGTGTCTTCTCATCATTCTGTATCTTATTTTTTGAGACAGAGTCTCTGACTGAACCCAGAGTTCTCCAATTGGCTATACTGGCTGTCCAGTAAGCCCTAGAAATCCTCGTCTCACCTCTCCCCTCTTCAACACACACACACACACACACACACACACACACACACACACACACACACACACACTGGGATTACGGTTGTGTAACACCATATCTGGCTTTTCTTATGGGTACTGGGGATCCAAACTCAGGTCCTCATGTTTGCATGGCGGGCACTTTACTCACTGAGCCATCTTCCCAGCCTTTGGGTACAAAGCTTTGATTTCATAGAAATGACCAAGGTGGTGATTTACCTCCAAACCGTCATTTCTCCAGCTGCTTGTCATCTGCTGTGTGCTATAATAATCACTGCAGTGGTAAACTGTCAAATGGGGGACTGGGATCAAACAAGAAGAGAGACAGCATTCTGGAATCCACAAATGAGGGCCCATGTATAGAATTCAGACTCCCATGGACTTAAAAGTGGGCCCCCATCCCCTCCTGAGTCGATAGGTTGGAGAGAGGCCCTGACCCTCTGCCCATCGTGCCTGCAGCTTTCAAACCATGCGGGAGACACGTTATTTTCCTAACCATGGGAGGGCCTTCCAGCAGTGATTCACGGATAAATGTACCTTGCTTTTCTTTCTCTTGCTGAATGGGAGTCCTGTAGACTGGTTTTCCTCGGGACAGTGGCTAAGAACTCAGAGGCATTGTTAGCAGGTTGCTAACTAGTTCATTCTCACAGCTGGAGTCCCCCGTGAAAGCAGGGTTCTGGGGGTGTGAGGCATGGGGCTGCCAAGCAAGCCACACAGCCCTCAGACAAAGCTGCTACACGGGAGAGTCATTGGGGGCCAACGGCTCAAAACGTGGCATGGAGAGCTTTGTCTAGTACCTGGCTCTAATCAGCCAGCTCCTTTCTGCTCTGATTCTGACTGGGACTCCATTCAAAGGCCTCTGCTTCCTGCGGGTACACCATTACTCCAACCTCTTCTATAGTTTATGCTTCTCGGGGAGGGCTATTTTATAGCCTTTCGATAAGAGGGGCAATTAACCAGGGGGCAGCTGAGCTGGACAAATGTTGCTTTCTCCTTGGGTATTCCTGAGCCAGGCCAGGAGCAGGTCTGCTTGTTCAGGAGGCTTGAAGGAGTCATGTCAAACTGTGCTCAAGGTCAGACATTGTCAAGTGGCAGGTCTGAACACGGGTGAAAGGAATGGGATCCACAGAGATGGCAGGGGTCGGGCTCCCAAACCTACTTCCCATACAGCTCAGGCATGTCTTCTGGGAGTCCATTGGCTTTACACATTGGCTAGTCTGTTTAACATCTCTCCCTTTTTAATTCAGGAGAACACTCCCTCCCCCGTCTAGTCTCTTCTTTCTGCTATGATCATAGTCATCGTTTACAGAGAAGTCAAGAGACCAGAAAGAGCCAATGCACAGATTCCCCAGAGCCTTTGGGCTCTTGCCCAACATAGCACAAGAGGTGGAGCTGAAAGAGCCAATGACATACAACTGAGGCTGCGTTTTCTGAACTGAAGAAGCCTGGCTGGCTATGTGGGGTGTGTGTGTGTGTGTGTGTGTGTGTGTGTGTGTGTGTGTGTGTGTTGGGGTGGACATATAGCAAAATGTAGAAAGGAGTGTGTGATGGTCTATTTTTCTTTTTCTACATGTGTTTTCATGTCTTTGTCCAAGTGCATAAGGTGTGCTTGCTCCCTCCGTGCTCCCTGCTTTGCCTCGCTCCTCCTGCTTGCTCCCTCCGTGCTCCCTGCTTTGCCTCGCTCCTCCTGCCGCGCTCCCCCCATTAGCCTCCTTAGAAAGTTTTACTTTCGTGTTCCTGTCATACATGCAAACACAGTTTCATCTGTCTACATAAAACCTAGGAACCAGGAATGGGAGATAATATATGATACTTTTCTTTCTGAAATCAGCTTAATTCACTTAATATAATTGCCTCTGGCTGCATCCACTTTCCTTCATATGATATAACGTCATTTTTTTTCCCTTACTGGAAAAAGATTCCAGCTTGCATATGCACTGCCCTCTGTCAACTTCTCTGCTGTTGGTCACTGAGGTTGGTTTCATAACTCAGCTGCTCAGAACAGTGCAGCAGACACTGGCGAGCAAATAGCTCCGTGCCGTGCTGACCTGGAGCCCTTTGTGTGTGTGTGTGTGTGTGTGTGTGTGTGTGTGTGTGTGTGTGTGTGTGTGTGTGTGTGTGTGTGTGTGAAGGCCTGCTTTAGGTTTTTGAGGCAGCTCCATCCTGATTTCCACAGCTAGGTTATGTTCCCACCCCCAAGGTTCCTGTGGTCCCGCCCCCAGCACACCCTAATCTGTTTTCCTCATACTGCTCTTCCCACTGGGATAAAATGAACTCACTGTGGCTTTTCTTTGCGTTTCTCAGGCAGATAGGGAAATCGAACATGTTTATTTCCTGTTTATTGGCCGTTTGTTCTCCATCTTTTGAGAGTGGTCTGTTGCTTATTGACTCATTTGATTTCTTATTGTTTAGTTCTTTCAATTCTTTGTTTTTTTTTTCTTTTCCCCTAGATCCCTTATCAGATACATGGTGAGCAAGGAATTCCTCCCAATCTATAGGCTGTCTTCACTCCGGCAACTGCCTTTCCCACTTCCTCTGCTACACAGGAGCTCTTAAATCGCAATTATCAGCTTGTTTGGAAAAATAGACACCTAGTGCATTAGTGGAGCTTGGGTCTGGGTGTGTCCAAACACTCCAGGAAGACCCATGGGAAACAGAGAAAGCCCGCTGAGCTCCGGCACTCCAATTTCTCTGCTTCCAAGCACCTGCATGGCGATGCCTTCCCCGACCTTCCCCGGCCAAGACGGGTAGTATTCGTGTGAACTACCATGGAGACTTCCTCTCCTAGGCTGCTTTTTGTCAGGTATTTGTCCACAGCAATGAGAAAAGAGACTAAGCCTGCCCCAGGCTCTCGATAGGTTCCCAGCCCCCTGGAGTCACCCACCAGGCACTAGCTGTTCAAACTCACTTGAAAATCACTGGCCCCCAAGCCTTGCCTGCTTCCTGGCTGCAGAGGTCATGGCGTCTCCAACTCTCTTGCCAGTCTCCTTAGGAGGGGCACAATGAGGGGCAATGATGATTGGTTCTTTATTTCCAAAAGAGCTCTCAGTACAACACAATGCTAGGCCTCAAACCCAGGTCTGGTGCCTTGCAGATGAAGATAGGGAAACAGGGAGGTGAATCGCTAGGACCAAGGCTCACAGCCAGGTAAGACCCATGAAGGTGATGCTCTTAACTACCCTGATCTTGCTTCTTTCCTGCAGGATGCTTCTAAGTTTGAAAGCGACTTGCCCCTGTATCTCTACATCTTGCCTGTGGGCATGGGGAAGTGAAGGAAACCCACAACAGGATTTCCCTTCGTGTGGTTGTGTCCCACTGCAGTTATAGTTATACAATGAAAGAGTCAGGACTCAGAGGGTTAAGGTGTCTGAGGAGCGATACATATTAATCTGTTGGACTGCAGGATTCAACACGACGGGGGTGAAACTCACTGGTATGGAGAGTGATGAACGAGGCTCGGAGGAGAGAGCTCAGTCTGTAAAGTGCTTGCTGTGAGAGCAGGAGAACCCAATTTCCAGCCCCAGAGCCCATGTAAGAAAGCCAAGTGTACTGGGGTTACACATATCTTACTTGTAATCCCAGTGCCAGGGAGGCTGAGGCAGGAGGATCCCCAGGCTGGTTGGCTAGCTTAGCCTACTTGGCAAGCTCCAGGCCAGTGAAAGTTCCATCTCAAAAAAATAAGGTGGACCTTATTTGAGGAACGATACCTGATATGATCTCTTCCCTTTACACATATACCTGTCTGTCCTCATGGGCAAACACACGCATGTGCGCAGCCGCTCACATAATTACAGGAAAATAAATAGAGGTACGGCCTTGGATATATATTCAACAGCACTTAGTGGAATTTTGGGAGCCATATCCAATTTGTCTGGCCCCCAAAACCAATACCACAATAATACCATCTAAAGCAGGTCACTCCCATTATTGCTCAGGCATAGTTCTCTGTATGCTTGCTTCATAGAACATTAGTCATTTAAAGGATGTGGAAGATTTGTTTAATGTGTATTACCATCTTTCAGAAGCCAGGATTCTGGGGTTTAAGGCCCATGTGGTTTGGGGCTTGGGGACAGGATGAAATGGGGTTTAGGGTTATCCTAAGTAGTTCGGTATCAGGAAGTGATGGGTCTGGGCAGTTGCTCACACCAGTTCTTTCATGATGAATCCCCCAGGTGATCTGTAAAATGACAGCAGTAAATATACCCGGGAAACATGCTCCCACATACCCTGCATGTCTTATACAAATACTATCAGTGCAGATGTTCGCAAGCATGGGCTCTCCTGTGGCTATATCCCTGCTGGGTGCGCAGTGAGAAACAGGCATGCCTGATACAGCTCCTGCCTCTCGTGGGTCTAAGCTGGTGAAAGGACACCTTCTCCTCAGGTAACCTCCAGAGCCAGCAACCTTAGTGCAAAACTTTCACAAGTTCTCCTTCTGTTTCTTCTTCATTATTCTCAGGATGAAATGCCTGCCTTAGTTTAAAAGGGGACCCTGACTGTCTTTAATTAACCACAAACCTTGCATTGATTACAAAAGAAAATGGGAGGTAGAAAGGCCCCTGTGGGGGTGCTGTGCTGCCGAGCTTCCTGCAGCTGGCTACAGCCCACTCTATTTAAACCAGGATATTTTAGGACCACCCCAGGAGCTAAAGAACTTATCTTGTTGTTTTTCTTTTTCTTTCTGGAAATCTGTATCTTTCCAAGTGGAAACGCCTAGAAGCTGAGATGAACACAGCCTGATGCCTCCCTGCCAGTCTGGTGCCAGTAAGCAGAGCGTGAACACACACATTAACCGGGGGAGCCTTTATAAAGCACAGGAAAGGATGGTTTTAATGGGGCAGAGCACTTAGTGTTGGGGAAGATTGTAAGATAGAATCTGCTCGTCCACCCTTCTGGTTGGACCATCCTTGAGGATGACATAGATCAACAATGATAACTCTGCATTTATTTTGGGACATTCCATAGTTGAAGCCCATGATTTCTAGTTGCCTCTCCAGTTTTCTTTGGGCCATTCATCTGTTATTTATTTCTTCCTTATCTCCACCCTCCGTACAGTCGCACCCCCTATTGAAGGGTTAAAGGAAGTGTCAGTGGAAGTGATTTGAAAGGCAGTGTTTGCAAGCGTCTAAGAGAGGCCTCGCCTGGCCAGTGTGTTGACTTTGTAGAAGATCAAGTTCCCAGCAATAATTTCATGGTAATTAATCTTGTGCTTAAATGATAATCCTATAATTAGAAGCAATTAAAATCCCTCACAAGGATGGCCTCCTCCGTCAATGTCAATGTCTTTCTGTGCTAATGGGGTAGTCTTGAAAAGGGACCCAGATATAATTCGAATCTCACTTCCCAGGGATGCATTTGAAGCCTACTTCCAAGCTGCCAGGGGTCACTGAAATCAAGGGGAGATGACAATTGAGTCCCCTATAAATAATGTGGGGGCCAGAGATCATCTGAAACTGGGGGACAGAAACCATATCACTTGTCCATGGAACCAGGGTGCTTTAAAAAAAAAGAAAGAAAGAAAGAAAGAAAAAAGACAAGCGCTACATTAAGGAAATGACACGGGCAGCCCTTTGCCCCTCACCGGAATCTTGCTGCCTCCCACGGGCACCCAGTGAGTAAGCACCCAGCATGGAAGGCTATGTTCAAATCGAGGCAGAGAGAACCAGTGTGAATAACAATTGGTGGGCGGGTGTGCGGCTAGTTAGTACACAGTTGACATTTAGCTGTGCCACCGACAAGTCAGGGCGAGGCACCCGGAACCAGGATATAAATAATGACAAGTCTCTTCTCAAGGATGCATCTATCTCTTCTGCCGGATGAAGTACACATCTCTCAAGGACTCCAAAAGGCACGTGGCTTTAGAAGTTGGGCTAAAACAGGTCATTCTAACTTGATCCAGATGGAGAACTAAAATGGGAAGAGACTCCTGGATTCGGGATATTAGAAACATGGTTTAAGCCTGGATAGTTTTTATGCTATGCGTTTTGTATCACTGTCACCACCACCACTGCCGCAGCCGCAGCCGCTGCCGCCACCGCCACCGCCACCGCCACCACCACCTCCTCCCAGCTTGAGGACTGGGCTGGTAACAGGAGGTGACACGCTCTAACTTCTTAGGGTTTATTATTACCTGGTACAGGGGGACTGATACACATTTCATTGCAAATAACAGGAAGGGCACACGCGCAGAACGAGACCTACTTTGGAGGAGCCCATGGGAGGAGGATGCACCACTGAAGGGTCAGTGGGTGAGTGACATCAATGGGAGATGAAACTGGAGAGGTGGGGAAAGCACCGCCCATTCAAGGTGTTGCACAGAGACAGAAGTCTAATATTTAGGACGCCCAGCCAAGGAAGTGAAAGGATGCGGTCTCACTGAAATCATGCCAGCGGTGACCCGGAAGCACAGTTGTGAACCGGAAGCACATGCTCTTGACAGGAACGAGTGCTCTCAGCACACACACACACACACACACACACACACACACACACACACACACACACGCACGCACGCACGCGCGCGCGCTGCCGTGTGTTTTAGCTTGCAGTCAGGCTCCAGTTTTCTTTAGTTGAAGAAAGCACCTGCTTATTAGGCACAGCGAACTTAAGGGGAGATGATTCCTTTAAAGAATAAGAGAGCAGGAGGACTCCCTGAGAAAAAAGAGCCAGGGCAGGAAGAAGCCAGCCTCGCCGGAAGTGAGGAGGGGTGTGTGCGGCCAGCTCCCTCTCTGTCAGCATATCTCCACAGGGACTTGTCTCCGCCTTTCCTGTCCATTTTAATTCTCCACTGTGGTTCAGGGAAGACTTCGACCCATTTCTCCATTGCCACTTTTATTCAGAGTCATTACCTGAACCTGGTAAACAGATGCTGGGGGCGGGGATGATGCCCACACCCACACTGGTGTGATGGCTCTGATTATGGGGTCTCAGGCGCTGTAGACAAGTGCCAGTTAGGAAACTGTGACACTGCAAAGGCTTTAGCACCATCACACCAGTGTCTACACAGAAGTAGTGTTTGTGAATAAGCACATGATCTTTCCTGGGTCATCCATGTAAGAGGGTCGGGAGGACCTACTTACATGTACCTACTACTTATGCCTTAACTGGCTGGCTATCCTTCTTCCATGAGCCCTCCCACAGGGAGAACATTGGAAGAGATCATTGAGGGAGTCCTTGATCATCACCACCATTACTTTCTGAGGAGGAGAGCATCCCCCCCGCCCCGCCCCCGTGGATTGGGGCTAGACAGTGGACTTCCTCTCATCCTTACTTCCTGGTCTATAAACAATAGACTGATGCTATTACGTGATGTCACATGGGAAACATTATGTAATCCACCACTGCACGCAGAAGTTACTGGGCTGGCAAAACTTCTGTAAAACATGTCCTAGAGAGAGGATATTTGGTCAATATGTGTTACCTGTTACAATAAGGACTTTGCTGTAGCAGGTTTTTAGCCCACATTATAGCAGATTCCTCACATAGGCAAGGGTCATAACACTCCTCAATGCTATTTTTAAAGAGAGAATCCTGGAGGACAAAATATCATACAGATTGGCACTGACCTGGTGTCCTTGATAGAGTCAGAGGACTCCCCAGGGTTGAGACTGAAACCCAAAGAGTGGGTAGAACATGACCTCCCGACTCATCCACCCTTCATCCTTGATGTATATTTCGGGAGACATCTATATGCAGTTCTGTCAGCACCGAGCCTGCTCGCATCACATGCAACACACATGCTCAAATAGGACCCGGTAGCTCTTTGGCTAAGCTTGCCCCTCCCTGCTTCTTTTTCTAATCGGGGTATTTGGAAAAACAGGCGTGATGCACACAGCCCCAGGGACATAGGCTACAGGTGGCTTCTAAACCCTGGATATTTCTGTCCACGGAGGGAGGGAGGATGCTGTAGTCTGGCAGGGCACATAACAAAATGCTTCAGGCAGCCTGCCCCAGGTGGCTTTGAGAATCACTCAGTGACTCACTACATTAACCTAGGAAAAGGGTCACCTAAGAGCCACTTAAAAACAAGGCTTGGGGGCCTCTGAGCATGCTTCCTCTCCTTGCCTTCCACCGAAGGGAAGGGCACTGGGAGCCGTGGGCAGTGGCACAAGGCTCGGCGGAGCATGCGAACACAGACAGGGAAGCTGAACTATTTGGGGAATCAGATGATACTGAACCCCAGGGCTTCCTTCCAGCTGACAACGCTCTCTACAGAGGTCACCTAACACCCAGTTAGCTAGAAGACATACATAATGCAATCCAGCCTTATGGAACTTTGTGCTTGGGTTTGAAAATTTGAACCAATTTCTAACAATGTAGTTTCAAGAACAGCACAATGAAAACTTATCTGCCCTTCATTTACATTCACTAGTTACCAATAATACCATTCTATTACACATACTTCGGCTACACAGTGCTCTCTCCTCTGTTTATTTTTAAATGCAATGTGAGCTTGTGTACATGTGCATATGTGCGTGCGTGTGTGTGTGTGTGTGTGTGTGTGTGTGTGTTGAACCTTTGAGATACTTTGTGTATGTCAGAAAAAATGATGCCCAAGCTACCCCACAATTCCCTTCATAACCATTGTCACTCGGGAACTTTACACTGATACAGAAACAGGACCTCACATTCCCAAATGGTCCTCAATGCTCTTTATGGCTGTTTGGAATTTTGCTTTCCATCCAGGATCCAATCAAGCAGTACAGATTGCATTTGGTGGCCATGTCCCATCAGCCTCTTTTAGTCAAGAACAGTCCCCTTGAGTGTCTTTGTTGTTCATGAAATTGCCAGTTTTTGAAAGCTCATATCAGCTATCATTCAGAATGTCTCAGTATCTGAATTCACTTATCCCCATTTCCCCCAACTGGAATGATAAGGTCTTGGTCAGAACCTTTCTGGGTGAAGCTGTGCATTCCGTAGGAAATCCTTGGAGGAAGAACATCTGTTCTATTTGTGGGGAGACTGAGTTTTTTGAGCTGAATGTTTGTCTCCCTCTTCCCTTGTACTCATATATTAAAACACCAATCCCAATTTGATGGCATTTGAGAGTGTGGCTTTTGGAAAGAACTGGGGAGAGGAGGGAAGAGCACTCATGGTAGGATTGGTCACCTTATAAAAACATGCTTGCTCAAAGATGGCCATCTATAAGCCAGGGTGAGGGACCTGACCAGACACCGGCCTCTGATGCTTTGATCTTGGACTTGCTCCAAAACTATGAGATAGATGTCTACTGTACAGCCATCCAGTTGACAGAGTTCTGTTATGGTATCTCCCTCTAAATCCTTGAATTTGCACAGATGGATAGGGTAACATGTATCTAATTGCTACTGAAACTCCACAGAGAAACATTTATCAAACAACAGTATTCTGACTGTGTCCTGTGCTGGGGCCTCAAAAACACTGTGACCAAATCGTGATCCTCATTTAGGAGGATTACTCTTCATAAGGGCTTTGGCATAATAGATCTGTAATTCTGCTGTATGTCTGGAGCATAGGGAAATGGCACATGCATACCAACGCTTTGGAAGCCAGGGTCCAACCAAGGGCACAGGGAAAGGAACACAAGCCGTGGGAAGGCAGCAGCAGGCTCAGAGTTGGAAGAAGTATCATGGGGTCATTAAAACTGCCTTCACCTTTATTCTGAAAAGAGTGTGCCCGAGGAGTACTGAACACCCCCAGCATCTGGATCTTGGGAGTTTAAGTACTATTTCTTACTCTAAAGCAAGCAGAAAATACAACAGCAGCAGTAGCAACAACATCCACAACAACACTTCCTTGAAGAAATGACTGAGACACCAGGTGAGCTTTTGTGTTCCAAAAAGAAAGAAAGTACCCAAGAGAAATAATAACATGAAGGGCATATTACATCAAAAAGACACTGGAGCCAGTTGAAAGAGGCTCCCACTGTTGAAACTTGGGACAATCAGAACGTAAGAAAATTAGACAGTGAAAAATGACTTGTGAGCCCAAGCCAGCACCCTAGCTTCATGAGAAGTAAATGGAAGCTGTTCATGGTAAAGATCAGCAAGTGATGGAGATGAGGAACTACAGCACTAGAACATGACCATTTTCCAGCCATCAGTGTAACCATAGATTAAGGCTCTTCAGTGGATACCAACTCTGGTTGGTGGAAGACGATTGAACTTCAAGTGTTTAAACAGCCAGTACTTAGTACAAACAAGAAAGATGCTTTTGGAGTGGAGGAGTCTACCAGTGATAGCATAACCAGGTAACCAAATACAGCATCAATAGTAATGGCTAGGTTAGTCCGGTTGCATCTGAGGATAAGTGGCTCTTAGCTAGCATGCCCACTTTATGCTAACCCAAAGGACCAGATTCCTCAGTTGCCACCTTCTGTGTTCCCAATCTGGCTCTAACCCCACACGCAAGACTCTGTTTAACAGAAATGACTCCCAATTAACAGTTTTGCCCTTAAACAAAGCAGCTTCATTCAATTCCTTCCTGGTGGCCTCCCACTGGTTGGTGGCCTCCCACTGGTTGGTGGCCTCCCACTGGTTAGTCTACAGCTACCTGTCCTCTGTGAAGGAACCTGCACCCAGCACAGCATCTCAGGAAAGTACATGCTATTCCTGTGCTCCATCACCAGCACAGACAGTGAGTCTGTAGTTACTGTGCACCCTAGATTAGAGAGGTGCTCTGTGTGTTCAAACATAACTGCTCACAGCTAAAAGGCTCCCTGTGTAAAGAAGAATCGAACTCAAAGCCTCCACTGCATGGCTCCTAAGGACTATGATGGTCACAGCCTTAAGCCTTTGAAAATGGAAAGAACAAGACCCCTTCTCAGGCTCTATACTTCTCTTTTGAAATCCTCCACGATACTGTGCTTTTTGGATACGTTCTACATCTCTGCCTAGAGAGCCATCCTTCCTGTCCTCATGGCTTGTCTTTTACTCCCTGTATGAAGCTACCACCTTGTGTTTCAGTCTCCTTGGAGATAAAATCCTTCATCTTGGAGAGAAGGTTATTAGGAGACAGGATGTTCAAAGGGGAGGTGAGACATTCCTCCCTGCAGGGAAAGCTCATTAGGCTTTGAAAGCAAACAATCCAAAGGCTTCAGGAAGTTCCTGAAACTGACCAGACTCACTAAGCCTGTCCCTCCCCAAGCATAGATAAACAGTCAAGACACTCCCTGACCACCAGACTAGCCAAACTGCCTGGTAGAGGCTCAGATCAACCAAACTTCTTCAGAGCTAACCCTAACTCTATCCCTGACCTTAACTGCAGATTGTATTATTCAGCAAGCTCTAGGCTTATAGCTTTGATGATCTGTTGCCCCTTGTGGTGAGCCCTGATTAGGTAGCTGAGTTTGAGTCATTTTTGCCCCCATAAGTAACCCCTCACTCATATTTCTCTAAGTATACCCCAATAAAACTCACTGGTTCATCAAGTTTGATTTTGGTGGTGTCAATACTTTGGTCTGTTATTTGTTCACTCTGTGAATGAATACATGTTTGGTTACATCTCTCCAGGATTAGTGCCACACAACACACCTACAGCTTTCTTGAGCAGTCAAGACATCTTCCTCCAAGTTCCCACTGCTCCTCAGGGACCTAATGTGCCCTGCCATTCCTTTGCATGTTGAAGTCCCCCATGAACACCTCACATGCCATGACACATTCCCTTTCTTTATCATCTGAGTGCCCCCATTGAGATGCTACGGCAGAATGTTGTTCTTTAGGCATGAAATGGACATTACCATCTTGTATCAGAGCAGTTGTGATTGTTTGCAAGAGAGCCTTATGAGAGCAAACCTGTTAACATTCCCTTGTAGAAAGAGTAGGGCTGTAAGGCCACAGGGCTCTCATGTGAGATTACAGCCACTCCCCCTCTCTTGCACTCCCATCTGAAGACTGACTATGGGATCTCATTTGGGACTTCAAAAATTGCAATGGCCAAATGTATCTGGTTTCTGGAGGTGCTCTGGGAGGAAAGTTAACTGTAGCAGGGCTTTAATCTTTTCAGATCTTAGAAGGCTTTCAATTACACTGGGATGAGGCATCTCTGTGATGTAGCTGTTTAGGGTTGTCCACACTCCTATAAGTAAGCCCAATAAACTCAATGATTCTTGAAGCTGGACTTGGTCAGAATGGCTCTTTTGACCTGTCACTGGGTTCTATTTTGGGTGGACAGACATTGTCTACAACTAACTCTCCAGGAAAAGTCACACAATAGATGCTAAGAGAGCTGGAGTGTTACAGGATCCTGTATGAGACATACTTTGAGGAGGTGAGAGAGCACACAGAGGGAATGCTCTTTTAATCACACAACATGGTGGCCAGATTCGTACTGAGGAAGAAGTGTTCCCGGCTCTGAATACCTAGCTTCTTAAAGCCCAAGAGGGTTCTCAGACTATGTGCTACAAGGAGTCACAGACCAGGATAAAGGTACCCCTATCTCCTGCCCCATGAGAACTCAGGTTAGACCAGGAGAAAGGTACCTCTATCTCCTGCCCCATGAGAACTCAGGTTAGACCAGGAGAAAGGTACCCCCATCTCCTGCCCCATGAGAACTCAGGTTAAGATTTCAATCTCCATGTTATACTAACAAACCAAAGTATAGGAGGAAATTAAATTCTTCAGAATAATCTGTCTGTGGGAGACACGTGTTCCTGAAACAGCCAGAAAGCAGGTGGTCATTTCTCTCCCATTTACTTACAACATTAAACTGAAAACGACTTCTTATGAGGTTTCCTTTTATATCATTCCTTACCAAATAAGAAAGTGATTCAAGACTGTAAGAAACCTTTTAAGATCTCCTCAGGGCGGGATGGGCTAGGGAGCTCAGTTCTGGTTTCCTCTAGCATCACGGCCCAAAGGCAAAAACATAAAAATATACCAAGGAAGAGGAGGCCTTTCCCAATCTAGCCTTTCCCAATTGGCCTTTCAGCACCAATCTAGAAAACTGAACTCAACTTCTGATTTCAAAGGGGGATGTCTCCATCCCAGAGCGGAGCGCTCCCACTGGGAGCTCCCAAGTTACTTTGGAAATTATTTTCAACCTGAGCAATTCCACATAGGTGAAATGGGGACTGAGCTAATCTAGCAATTAACACAGCTGCTCAGGGGTTCGGTTTAAATGCATTTCCTAGGAAATCACTTGTATTTGGACCCTAAGCTCCACTCGCTGTGGCTTATTGCTCATATTTGCGTTCTCATTAAAGCCATGCTAATTCCACATCCTATTTAACCCTCCCTCGAGCTAGCCAAACAAACGCTCTTCCCTCTACCTTTCCAAAGCTCCCTCGCAGCAGTCTCCTTCATGGGGTCTTTTCTTTCCCAGTCCCCTCCACATCCTGAGCACCCCCACATAGTGTGCTATTTTTGAGACCACATAATTTGGCAGTTAATGACACTTGGAATTGGCTTGCTTTTTAATCCCTCCACATGGTACCCTTTTTCTCCCTGGGCTTTAAGTCCTGTGTTTGGATTTTCAAGAGTGTCCTGGAGCGCTGAATGCAAGTTTGGAAAAATATTTGTGGGTTTATTGTTTGTTCCAAAGGAGACTCTCCTCAGTAAGACGCACTCGGGGGAGGCTCAGAGACGGTGTTGAAAGGAAGAGCTCGGAGTCTGGCCAGCTCCATTACCTTCTACTTTGTGGCTTAGTGAATTTCCTTCTCTCCTCTCCATCCCCCGACTCACCTTGAAGAGGAGGGTAAGAAAGGTTACGTCCTTGGTGAGACTGCATGTGGAGGCAACAAGACAACGCATACAAAGTGCACAGAGCAAGGCAAGGCACCAAAGAAGCCATAGCTGCCGTCGTCGACAAGTTTCCTCAGGACAAACTGAACCATCCAGCAACCGAGAGGGACAGACAGAGCCCCTGTCCCCAGAGCCCCTGTCCCCAGAAGGGCTCCTTTGCTTGGCTTTCCTCTTGATACTTTGGAATGCCAAAAATGTGAGTGGGATGTCTTCTCTTTGACTCTGCCCAATGACTCCTAGCTGGATGGGGTGGCACAATCCTTCATACCTGCACTTAGGAGGCAGAGGCAGGCAGATAGAGAGCTGAAGGCCAGCCCAGGCAACATACTGAGATCGTATCTCAAAGAACCAAAAACATTTGATGCAGCTTTATGGTAGTATGTTTGTCTAGTATGTATGTGCAAGGTCCTAGGTTTGCTTACCAATACTGCCAAAGTAATAAGACAAATTTTCAAGATATTGCTACTAATTAGTTATTTTCTTGAGTTTACTTTCTAAATCTAGGGTTGGATTTCCTTTACCTAAAGAACTATATCTTATTTTCCTTTGTTTTGGCTTTATGGGGCCTTATGGGTTTTCAGCACGGAATCTCCCACTGAGCTACATCCAGTAACTACCTTAGAAATAGATTCCCAATTTTATTGGTACTATTAAAGCATTTTCAGTCAAACTTCCAATTTTCAGGAGCTAGTTATTTTGTCTCCTTGTGCCTCAATTTCTTCATCTATAAATCAAGGATCACAAAGTAAGAGCTTGCTCACAGGTTTAAATAAGACATAGAAATACTTAGAAAGTAGTTTTTTGGCCTTTTGAAAGGGTCACATGGAAAACTGTTACTGTAGAAACTTCCTAAAATATATACATATATAAAAGGAGTTTTAATGGAGTTTCCCTGTGGTGGAGGCACACAACTTCAACTACAAATGATATGCTACCAAACCTTTTTTTGAGTTGTTCATCCCATTACCCTGCCCAAGTATAGCAAGCTCTTTCTTGGTTACACTTCAAGACTTGGTGGGAAGACGCTATTGCTGAAGATAGTACACACTTGAGTTATAGAACATGAAGAAATCTAGCTCAACCGGACATGTCGCCCTTGCTGGCTAGTGTGCACAGTGCTGGAAGGTGCTATGTGTGCTACTGGAGGAGAAAAGCAATCACCAGTTTCACCCCGCTGTGAACACGGCAGGCTACAACAACTCACCTGGCAAGAAGCTATGCCCAAAAGTACAACAGTGGCACAGATGACAGGGGAGCAACCAAGCACTTTGATTGATTGATTGATTGATTGATTGATTGAAGGCCCACTATGTGAGATGGAACCATACCCGACACTGTCAATGAGACCCAGAATCTGAGACCGTATAGATCTGAGGCGATGAAGGAGAAAATGTACTGCAATTATTCTGTTCCACAAACATAGCAGTAAATGACTCCTCATGACAGATTACCAGATGTATAGATCAGTGCATTGGCCAACCCTCATCACAGAAGGGTTTCCTTGCAGTAGAGTGTGGTTAGCGCAGGAACTCACAACTCTTGGCACACTTCTTTCCTAGGCAGAATGGTGACATTGGTGACAGTATTGGCCCCATAGAAAGGAAGTGTAGGTGAAAGCTAAAGTCTCAAAAATACCCAGAATAACACCTCAAAATTCTTTGAGTTCCTCGCATTCTGACTTGAAATGACACTTCTGGGAAGAAAATGTGCTTATTTTTCAAGGAAAGAAAGAGAGAAAGAAAGAACAAAAGAAAGAAAGGAAGAAGGAAGAAAGGAAGAAAGCCAAACAACACTCACTCTAAATTTTGAGCATGTTTCCCAAAATAAGCTTTCTTTAAACTTGTCCCACTTCCTACTTCTCTTAAATAGAACTTTCTTATCTCTTTTTATTACATATTCTACTGTTTATAGTGATATTTATAGGTAAACACCATTAAAGTCAGTCTTTCCAGGACTTAACGATATAACTTAAAAGCTACAAATGCAAGTGGGAATATAAAGCCCTTCCTGATGAAATGCTACAAAGCCACTGTCAAAGACCAAGCCTACAGACACTCCACCAGGAGCCCCAAGAGCAATAGCGTAGACTGTTCCAAGAGTTAAATCGTAAACCAACGTGGAGGGTTGGGGTTCAGCCCAATAGCAAATCACTTGACTAGTAAACATAAGGCGCTGGCATGACACAGAGAGGCTGAGATGTGTGGAAGACATAGGATAGGTCCCGGGCAATCAAGATGTCAGGGTAACTTTGATGAGAGTGTGGATGCACTAGAAGTGAACCTGGAGAAACTAGAAGAAAATTCAGGCTGTAGCAGGGCTCACACAGAAACAGGAAGGAGTGCTATAGCCCGTGGCTAGGGTATCTTCACCATGGTTGAGGATGCATGAGGCATGACACTTAGAGGATGAGGGTGTGGATACAAATGCTCTCCTCATGTCTCCCCACTTAATAGTTCTGCACTGCTGTACATTCTCTATCTTCTGTGTCTTTCCTGGGAAATGAGGCTAATAATCAAGTATATAGAGAGGTAAATATCATACATGAAGTTCCTGACATCGTCTTTAACACAGGGGAAGGATATGCAGACATCAGTAGCTGCTGTTAATACCTCTGACATGGATTTTCAGGTTCTAACAACCCAAGACGACCGAGCATCTAGACCCTCCAGCCATCTGTCTCCCCTAGCCTAGTTTTAGTCTTACCAACAGCATTTTGGCCAGTTGGCCTTCCTGTCCCATGCATGGGAGGGAGAAAATGGTGACCATTGTCAGAGCACCCAGGTCTGCATGTTGGTTTAGACTTTGTATGACAATTGAGTATTTGGAAATCCTGTGTACAGAGTATGCTCATAGGATGTATTAATTAGTGGTAAATGCCTTGACAGACACCAAGTCACCCAGCCCAGATTCACCTGCTTTGCCATCACCTTGACCTTTGCAACAATGATTCTCCTGGACTATGCCTTACCCGTGACGTGGAGCTTTTCATCGGTGACCTCGGCCTTCAGATAAATCCGCCCCCTCTTCTCTGTGTGATCCATTCCGCAGAGGCTAGGGACATTGATCACACACTGCTTGTGAACATTCATGTCGCAGGCTGTGAAACAAAAAAGCAAAGGGGTAAGGTTGGCCATATGGGCTCGCAACACTGCCTCCGTGTTTCAGTGTCTGAGAAGTGGGGCTGATTCCTCCCTAATGTGATACTTTGCTATAATGTTTCTGGTGGCACGAACTGTTAGCAGATGTCCCTTCCAGCACAGGCTTCCTCCTCTGAGTGGCAATCCCCTGAAAATATCTACCTCACATTTGTTCAGTCTTTCCCACAGCAAAAGAACCCAGGTTGTCCCTCTGTGACTCTTTCAAATATTTAACAAAATCTACAGGAGTGAATGTATACAGAGTTCAGACTAAATACTTAATAGTTTATGTGCACACGGGTATGCAATATGCAAATTTTTAATGGAGGATTCAATTTTCTGATGAGAATTCTTTCTGCCTTTCTGAGCTGGCCACCAAGAACGTGACAATTTATGGGCTTAGTATAGGAAATTCATAAAAATTTCTTTCCCTCAAGTAACCTAGTATTTTTGAGAAGGTGTAAGTATATTGCTTTATTTTTTTTAAAAGGAGTTTGTGTTTGATATTTTAAACCTGTCTTCAAATATTTAAATATTAATCCAAGTAAAACAAATACATGCCAGGCATAAGCCATTCCTTACACTGACATTATGTAGGCGAGACAGGGGGAGGATAAAAAAAGATCAGTCTTATTTCCATAAACCAAAGCAACCCTGAGAAAAATCCCCAGGGATGACTACAAACATGAGGCTGTGTAGGTGTGCTGGTTCCGCCCTCCTGGTACCTTGGGCTTTCTGGAATCCTCACCCACTCTCCCTGGGATGTTAACAAGATTAATCTGCAATATTCAAGGCAGAACCCGGCTATTCCTTTCACTCTCAATGTTTAATCTGAACATAGCAGCACACCTTTTTGGAAAAAGTCATCAATAAGACCTATACGCTGCAACTAAATACTGAAAACTGCTTCTCACATGTGGATCCCCTCGGGTTTCTATTCACAAAGCTCCCTGTTCAAGACGATATATTGGCTGAGGCTTAGCAAGGAAGACTCTTGCGAGGTTGTGATATTCACCCCCCCTAGGGTTACCCAAGCTATATCTACCTTTGGGTACCTGGGCATGAGCTGGTAAGTATGAGGATGATAATTACAGAGCCTTGGGAAGAATATGGGTACCAAGGATACTGTGGGGGCATGAACACACACTGGGGCTGCACTTGGCAGTGAACACACACTGGGGCTGCACTTGGGAGTTAACACACACTAGGGACACACTTGGGAGTGAACACACACTGCTTGTACTCTGGTTTTGGCTGTACTTGAAAGTTCCTTTACACACTCTGATCCCATTTCTCACCCTACAGACTAAAGGGTTGGCTGACAAAAGTGGTGGCTAGCATTCTCCCCACCAAGAGGAAGTGTGCACAGAGTACAAGGAGACAACAGACAGGGGTGTGTTTAGTGACTTCTGCATCTCTGCTAAGGTAGGATTGGGATCCTGATGCCTTCTGTTCATTCTCCTCCTTCTGGGAAGGAGCTCCAGATACCAAGTCTACAGAAAAAAGAATTTTAAAAAACCACACAAAAAAATTGGCTTGGGTCAATGTCTTTCAAAATAGTTTAGAAATGGAGTTCTTTTTGTTCCAAATGAAATCTAAAGCAGAATCCTAGTATGTAAAACCAGACGGATGTTATTGTCAAAAATTTAGCTAATAAATTCATATTTATACAGTTTATTTATTACAAAGACACTCAAGGGTAGCCAGGAAACAAAACCATAAAATGGATGATTTGCGAGTCTACTTAATGTCTGTCATGGAGGAAAGATTTCCCCAAAGTTTGTGTGCTGGAAGTTTCACCCAGTGTAGGAGAGGCCTCTGGGGGGTACATGAGATTGTAAGTGTGACTGGGGGATTCGCATGGTAGCTCTGTGGCTGTATAAACAGAAGAGAGCTCTCAGCTAGTCTCCCAGTCTACCTTTCCAGAGAAGGCCCCTCTACCATGCTCCCATGTTGTAACAAGGCTACACTGCAGGCTGGTGCTTTATCTGTGGACATCTCAGCTTTGAGAGCTCTGAGAATAAATAAATCTTGATTCTTCGTAAAGCGCCCCATTTCAGCTACTTTGCTACAGCAGCAAATGACTGGAAACCATATCTGGCAATTCACCTGTTTCTGCGTGGTAATTAAAATTACTCAGCACATAAAATCCTTGCTTCATCCTGAAGAGAATATACACATGGGGATGGGGTGGAAGGACACACCTCTCCCTGCTTCCCCAGCAGACTTCTCAGGGGAGTGCGTTGATTGGGGGAACTCGATGACAAGCTCTACCACTTGAGTGGGGGTAAGATATTAATGTCGCATTGTCTTGCTAACTGTGTCAAAGTTGACATGTATGTAACACATATGAGTGTTCATTTTTGCTCCATGTTTAAAAATGATGCTAACATTTACTTATTGTGTTGCCCCGGCCACAGCACACAGGTGGAGGTCAGAGACCAATTTGTATGAATCTGTTCTTTCCTTCCATCCATCATGTGGCTTCCAGAGATTGATGTCAGGTTGTCAATCTTGGTAGCAGGCGTCATCACCCCCTGGACCATTTCTCCAGCCCTGCTCCACGTTTTAAAATAGCCAAAAAAAATATACATTTACAAACGTACTTAGGATCACCATTTTTAGAAACACTGAAAATGACTAAAATGATGTGTTTGGAATCTGAGGGTTTCTTGCAGTGCGGAGGCGCTGGCGTGGATGATAAGGCCATTAACCTGCACGGCTAGGTAAGCTGAACAAACCCTGGGCTCTGAGAGACTCACCCACACCTAAAAGCTCAGGACACAAAGTCCTGAGGTCGATGTAGTCCTTAGGAACAAGAACATGCTGCTGCCTTCCTAACATTTAGTAAGGACACAGGCTTAGTAGCTGCCCTTCCTTCCTTCCTTCCTTCCTTCCTTCCTTCCTTCCTTCCTTCCTTCCTTCCTTCCTTCCTTCCTTCCTTCCTTCCTTTATTTTTTTTTTTGAGACAGGGTTTCTCTGTATAGCCCTGGCTGTCCTGGAACTCACTCTATAGACCAGGCTGGCCTCGAACTCAGAAATCCACCTGCCTCTGCCTCCCAAGTGCTGGGACTAAAGGCGTGTGCCACCACACCCAGCAGTAGCTGCTTTTTCATGTCCTAACCATACACATTTTTATTTAAGCACCGAGCTAGGTAAATTTGTCACTAGAGAATTAGCAAACCAGAAGCTTTCCAAGGCTATGTTTGAGGCTGTGTTTTTCTCTCTTTGGTATTGGATGAGGATGCAAACATGGCTGGGACGAGGGTGGAAATGGCCCTGTGTCACTGACCTCTGTGATGTCACACATAACTCAGCTGCTATAGATCCATCCGTTCATCAACGGGCAGGGTGAGGGAGCTCAAGATGCCACCCTGGTTTTCATGCTTGCTTTAGCTTCGGTTTTATGGAGAAGCCTGCTGGATTTTTCCACAGTCCACCCACTAATTAGAGGCATAGGAAGATAATGACTGGTTTCTTAGTTTATTTTGAAGCCAACCAAATGTGGAATCTGGAGGTGGGGAATCTTCCGTGGGGTTTGACTAGCCTGCACTTTACAGGGATTGAAGATTTCTAACACACACACACACACACACACACACACACACACACACACACACACACAGTGTGACAGTACCAACTAACTTCATTTATAAACCCAATTACCTTTAGAGGTTTCATAGTCAGACAAGTAAGTAGTTATAACTAACCAGAACCCGGAAGCTGGAGAAGAGAGCAGCTCCTCAGTATTTGAGCCTTGTCTTTATCTGAACCACTTCTCTTTGGTGGTGAGCTGTGGTTGAGAAGTTCCTGAGACTTTGGCACTGAGCAAACCCAGCCATGAGCTGCGGAGCCTGGCCAACTACTAGAAAACAAAACTTACTGTCACATTTCATCCCTTGGTGGATAAGTCCGTAGAGCAGGGACCCACAGTGGTCGCAGAAGGTCGGACTTCCGTACGTGTGGATTTTAAACTTGTGCTTGCTCCGGGGGTCCTGGAGGGAGAAGAACAGCATTCATTTCAGGTGTGAAAGGGCTATAGCTTTGATTAAGGCAAGCTCACAATCTTTTCATTGCCCAGTTTGGCTAGTATTAGACTGTATTGGTCCCAAGAGTCAGAGAAGTGTGTGCCGTGTGTGTGTGTGTGTGTGTGTGTGTATACACTCTGTGAGTGTGTGTGAGAGTGTGAGTGTGTGAGTGTATGCATTCTGTGTGTGCAGTGTGTGCAGTGTGTGTGTGTGTGTGTGTGAGTGTGTGCAGTGTGTGTGTGTGTCTTTTGACTATATCACATTTTTATATAGCAAACACTCACATTCCCCCACCCCCCTTAAGGTATAATTTGTACATAGTCAATGACAAAGTTCCCATGAATGCTGTCACTTTAAGCCTACCATCATCACAGTCTGAGAGGAGGCATGTTCATTCAGTATTTCAAAGTATTCCTGTCCCTATACTCAGAGACATCCCAACACCTAGCAAGGCAGTGGCCCAGAAGAGACACTTAGGAAGCGGATATGAACGAGCTGATGTCTGGATCCTTTTTGAAGTCTCTTGACTTTCAGAATACTGGTAGGCTGTGGAACTAGATCAACCCTGAGATTGAGTCTATGTATTTGTGTGGGAGAGGTATCAGTAGTTAGAGGAAAACACAAAACCCAATGAGGTAGCCCTTCCCCAAGTATAGATGCAGGTTCATTGATTTCTCTAGCAGACCATACAGAATGTGAGGGTGCAACCTGAAATCTGTTCTAGGTTCCTGCTCTTCAGTGCACAGATAGAGGAACAGAAAATATATATATCTCGCATGTCATAGTGAGTCTGTATTCTGGAGTCTCTGGCTGGATTTTGGTACCTTTAAGAGGCATGGATTTGGACAAATGGCTTGTTCTTCCTGTCTCATCTGCAAATAGGGAAGTCAGCACCACCCAAGTTACATGGTTATAATAAGACAAAACAAGCTGACCTTTGTAAACTGGTTAGAATACCCCAGTAGGAGACTGCTAGACTGTCCAGTGCAGGGTGACAGAGGGGACAGAGAAGGACAGAGAAGCAAGGTGCTAGCTGCTGTTTCTAGTGGTAGCTGTTGCTGCCTCTTCCTCCTCCTCCTCCTCCTCCTCTTCCTCCTCCCCCTCTCTTCTTCCTCTTTCTTTTCATCTTCATTTTCCTCATGGTTCCTCTCTTCTTCTTATTCTCCCTCCACTATGTAACCTAGGCTGGTCTTGAACTTTCAACCCTCCTGTCTCAGTACTTCTCAGCTCTGTAGTCTTGGGATTAAAGATGCATACCACCACACACAGCCCCCAGCTTCTTCAAGGAGAGGACTGAGCGAAAAGGCCTTTGTATGCTATTTGAACAACAAGCTAATGTCATAGTCAATATGCACGTACAAGGTCCTTTCCTCATGAACCACTTCTTCCTGAAGTGTGGCCTGAGCTTCTGCTAGAGTACAGAGGGCAAAGCCGGGGAGGAACAGAAGACAGGAGATCCATGAAGATACACCAAGTGGTGGGGGTGGGGTGGGGGAGCTCCATGAAGATACATTAAGCACCGGCTCTCCTGGTGGAGGGGGGGAGCTCCATGAAGATACATGAAGCACTGGCTCTCCTGGAGGCAGGTGTTGCTCGCAGCTAAAGACACACATAAAAAGACATGCTAGGCTTCAGGCTATCCGAGGCACCTGGGCACCAGAGGTCTAACAGGATTCCAAAGGCAAGTGTTGACTTTGAAACCCACGACCCAAGCTAAACGTATCCCAAATGAATGATTATGACCACTTTTAAAAGGCATAGGTTGGAACATTCTGGAATGTCTTAATCATGCATAAAAGTTTAAAGAAGAGCAAGCCAAACACTCACAGATGTGTCCAGATGTGGCCATTAGCTGTGGCAAAGGTGAACATGTCTCCTTGTTCCTCATTTTAATATCATCGCCCTCATTTTACAGAGACGGTGATGACCACTCCCCAGCCCCACCCCACAGATCTCCGTGACTCATACACGTTGGAAACTGGGATCTGGCCACCCAATTCTTACTGTGCAAGCTTTCAGATGTCTACCCAGCATGAAGAGCTGGGTCTTGCCATCTCTTAAACTTCTAGAGCTGTACCTCAGTTTTTTTGAGGGAGAGATACAGATATACTAGCTCTTTTATAGATAAAATCTCGGAATGCAACCGTGTTCACTTAGTGACATGGAATCTGTGGCTACAGTGGCAGCGTTGAACATTTGTGGCAGATACAGAATGGGCCACAAAGATGGAAATATTTACTACCTAACCTTGTAAGAAATATTTGCCCAGCCCAGTTTAGGGCAACAGGCTTCACCTAACAGGGTATCAGTTAGAGTGATTGCAAATATTGTACCTAGATACTCCCACATTCACAGACTCTGGGGAAGGCCTCCTCTTGCTGTCCCACCTTCCCCACCCCTAACTCTTCCTTCCTGCCCTCCCCCTCTCATTCTTCTTGGATATAGAATATCACTATGTAACCTAGACTGGCCTCAAACCCTTTTATTAGCTTGCTGAGTAGTGGGATTGCAGGCATATGCTACCTTGCTCTGTTCCAGTCTGTACTTTAATAGCAGCCTAGGAAAGATTATCCCAAGGTTAGAAGACGAGGAATCACTGCTGTAGGAGGTCATTTCACAGACAACAGGGCCTCACAGTAGTAGCTGAATACATGTGTTGATGACCAGCCATACTATTTTATTTTTAAACTTACTTATTTGTTTGTTTGTTTAGTTTATATTGTGCATGTGCACGCACTTGAGCGTCTGTGCATGCCACCGTGCACATGTGAAGGTCCATGGGTGACTTCTGAGAGTTGGTTCTCCCTTCCACCATGTGATTTCCAGGGATCAGATTTTGGTCCTCAGGTGTAGAAGCAAACACCTTACCCTTGAAGCCATCTCATTGGCTCATGATTAGCAATATCCACGAAGCAACCCACAGTCTGCCTCTCTAAAGGCCCCTCTTCAGGTTATAAAATATCTCGTGTCCTTGTGGGAGTATTTTCCCTGGATAGAAATGGCTATGGAGATGGAGTGAAGAGCAGCTGATCGGTTACTCTGATGTCTGCGACCTGGGCCAGAAGGCTGAAGGATCAGGCTAGCATCAGCGCCAATTATCTGGACCCACGTTGACAGTGAAGGTTGTTCCCTATAATGTGGAGGGCAAAGAAGATACTGGGGGGAAAGCAAGCAGCCAGGTTGCCTGCAGAGATACGGCATCAACAACTGGCAGCAAATGAAGAGTGGCAGCTCACTGCAAACCCTCCGGATGATGCACAGGGCCGTCAGCCCTGGGGTGGCTGTCCTGCCAGCTGACTCTCACACACATCTCTATTGATGTGGCACATGGGCAATGGGCCTCCTTTTCAGGAAAACCTAAGTCTCACTCATCTAACACCCATATGGCATCTCTAGTCTAACTGCCAGGAGATGTAGAAAGAGAGGAAGCCATGACTTCTACTTTGTGTGTGTGTGTGTGTGTGTGTGTGTGTGTGTGTGTGTGTGTGTAGAGCCACTGGGTCCCAGAGTCCTTCACTACCAAAAGTGTGTGTGTGTGTGTCCCTCAATTTTATTTATAAGTTATGATAGGCATATGTGCTTATGTGAACTCCAGCAGCATATGACCATATGCAAAGGGTTTACAACCTGATAAGAGCTGGAAAAATATAAGAGGCTAGCCATAGAAATAAACTTCACGAAGCCCAAGGTTTCTCTAAAATACTTCAGTGGCATGGACTGTTATGGAAACATCCAGTGATCTGGGTGATTCCAGCCTTGACTGGGGGTCAGAATGGAGGCTGAACGGGGAATATCTCTTCAGTCTGGCTTCTAGCACATTGTCTCTAGACCTCCAGGAAGTTCTTTGGCAATCACCCCTATGTGGTAAATTTGAAACTGCTCGGTGGCCCAGATTAGCTCATGCATGGTCCCAGCTTAAAGGTCACGATGATGCTATTGCCTGTGGAGAAGGATGAAGGAGAAACATGGAAACTCATCCAGTGTAATGCATGGCTCCAGGCCTGACAAGAGAAACAACCTTGTTACCTAAACGGGACTCACCATGCTTCACAGGAAGCTTGTTACCTAAACGGGACTCATCATGCTTCACAGAAAGCCATGGGGAGCAGAAACCTGCCCAGGCTGTCTGTATTTATACCAGAGCAGCTGAGGAGCTGTGTTGGCCTTCTCTGGGTCTCAGATTTCTATATCTGAAACCTGTGGACCACGGAGGTGGGAATAGGGTTTCACATGAGATCTCACAGGGCCCCGAGCTTGTCAGGAGGTGCCCGGTGCTGCTGAGGGTGGGGAAGGAGGAAAGCAAAGCGGGGAGGCAAGGCTGCTGCTAAGATTAAAGTTGGGAACAACTGTACTAAATGGTCCCTTCAATTCCGTCTTGATATTTAGAGAAAGAAAACACCAACAAAACCCTTTTTATTTTGAAATCACTTAAGACTCACAAGAATTTGCAAAACGAGTACAGCCTGTTCCTCTTTGCTCTTCATCCGGCTTTCCCAGTGAGAGCATCTTACATAACCACAGCGCGTTAGTGGAGGGGAGATGCTGCTGCCAGCAGACTTGCAGCGTCCTAGGGTCTCTAGATTTTCTATGCATGGTTATAACAAAGGGCTGTCATTGTACAACACATGAATTGAATAAACTGTGTACTGGGGAGGGAATCCAATCTTGTTTGCCGAGCACATAGCATGGGCTCGAGAGGAGCAGCAACAGAGGAACCTGTCCGTGAAATCCACAACTGACGGATCTCATGTGAAGGGGTTGAGGAGGACAACTCCAAAGATCTATCCGAAAGTAGAAGTGGAAAGTTCTTCTCTAAGTAAACACACATGCCATGACCTCTGTGGCCAGTTCTTAACAGAGTCATTTCAAATATCGGGCTGAATGAGGGCTCAGCCGGGTGTGCAGCCAGCCTGGGTCATGGGGAGATTGAAGGGCTGTGACTTCCAGGTGGAGAGTCACCAGCTTCGGTGGGAACTGAAGTCCAAGTGTTGCAGGTCCTTGGGTCCTAAACAGCACTGGAGCTCCCTCTCTGTAACACCCATAATCCCTGGCACCTTTACCTGGTGGCAGTACCCAGTGTATTTCACCTATGCCTTTGCCCGTGATGGCTTCTACCTGCCACAGCCACAAGAATTCTGTCTGTTGCAGCTGATTCAGGGGTAGTAAGAAAGAACACTGTTTTCTTTCAGAGGACACACACACACACACACACACACACACACACACACACACACACCATAACCAAATAGTCTGAAGCAAAGGAAAACGCTCTGAACCAACATCACGAAATCAGCGACTGTGATAGAACCAAGACAGGCTATTAAGGTTTAAGTATAAACGGTATCTCTGAGCTCCCCAGGGAGCAGGGTGAGAAGGCAAAGGGATCAGAGGAGGATTCTCTGGGATTGCAAAGGCGAGTCCTAAAATCTCCCAGCCCATCTCTAGCATTAGTTGTCTCTGCCATGGTACACCCACACTCCACACGGCAACTACGTCTTCACAGAACTGAGCTTGTATCATACTTTGCTTGACGGTTCTAGAGAACACTGCCCCATGGGTCATGTGTGGTAAGCTTGGTCCTAGCACCTAAAGAAGGGTCTGTCTTAGAGTAACCCCTCTAACCAGGTTAATGGTCTTTCCCATTAGTGAAGCATGTGTAAATGCTCCTTTAACTTTTGGAGACAGCCTCTGTTTGAAGGGAGTATAAAACCCTGTCCTACAGATGCTGTCCTGGCCTGTTACATTATAACATTAGATGCTGTCCTGGCCTGTTGTTACATTCTACACTCGGAAGCTTCTGCTGTATGTGTGGCTTTGGTGAAAATGGAGGCTTTGCCTACAGGGTCTCATAGGCACAAATGAAACCTCACCCGTGAACCTAAATCTGGATTTATTTCTAAAAAAACAATCAATGGGGGAGGGGAGGACGCAAATTCTATCATAGCATCTGCTAGCCTGCACCTTATCTCTTAGTTCTAAATATCATAACTCAATCAGCTTTCCCTGGAAAACTGTGTCAACATTCCTATTATGATGTTTCCAAGACCACCACCTCCTCCACCTCCTCCTCCTCCTCCTCCTCTTCATCATTATCATCTGAAGTTGGTTAAAAACAAGGCCTTGGATCTGCACCACACAGATTTTGATGCCAATGGAGCTTTGGATCTCCTAGATTCTTCCTTGCTGGACTGTATGTACTCAAGGCAATGTGTTCTGGGTGAGTTTGCAATCTATCTTTAAGGATGGAGAGTGGTCTAGCCATGGGCAGAGTATAGCCTCTGGATGATCCCCGAGCTGAAGGAGGCGGCATCTGCTAAGGATGGAGATGAGAATGGGTCCATGTGAACTGATGCTTCACGTGCCCTTTTTATCTGATAAATAAGGAAGGCAAGCTTGGGCTGCTGTATGTGTATGTGTGTGTGTGTGTGTGTTTTCCCATCCTGCATTTTCTAACCATATCTGAATTCCTCCCCCATACCCTGGAGGTTTCTCAGAGGACCTAAATGCCTGTCCTTGAAAGCCCCCAGGGTCAGGCTTTCTGAGTTCCTGGGGCAAGGCTTTTTTTAATCCACTGGAGCTCTGGGGCGCGACTTCCTTGTGCCGCTCCTCCAAGCTGCTTCCTCTGAATACCAAGGAAAATTCCCTGCTCTTACCATCTGATGCGTTCTCATGAATCATACTTGGAAGCCAGGCTTGGGTCTAAATGTCACCCACATGCTGACTACACAGGCAACACCAAATATTCTGCTCCAAGGGTAAGGCTGGCATCATCATTCATTGTGATTTGAAATTTCTTAGGAAATTTCTTTTTTGTTTTTTTTAACTTCATGAAACAGAAAGAAAGAAAGAACGAACGAAAGAAAGAAAGAAAGAAAGGAAGGAAGGAAGGAAGGAAGAAAGAAAGAAAGAAAGAAAGAAAGAAGTTAAAAATGTTGTTTTATTAGCAAAAACTACAGGTATTACTAAAGCCAAAGTGATTTTCTATAACATGGCTATTACTGTAATTATGTCTCACCTATAAGAATGGCCTGGCCCCATAGCCTTCCTCAGAGGCTACATCAGTCTAGATTCCTCTGCATGGGAGCTTTAGAATGTTCAGTGCTGGCTAGAGGAGAAGTTCAAGGGTCAAGTTCTTGCCTAGTTTGCATTAAAGCCATGTGTTCCTTGTCTAGAATCATATAAAATTGGACACAATCCCATCACTCCAGGGGATCAGAAGTTAACTTCAGCTATATAGCAAATTTGATACCAGCCTGGGAAACATGAGAATTTGTTGTACACAATGAAAACAAAAACTAAATGAAACAACCAAAACTGTGTCTTTGATGAGGCTTGGCCTTGCTGTAGACATGGCCTGTTTAAGAAAGAACCCATTTCTGGTGGCAGGAATTCATTTTGCTTCTGTGAAGTAGCCATGTTTTATTCTGAGGAATAACAATCGTCTTCTTGAAAGTAAATTTTCAAATCTTTTTAGATGTATTTTTATGTTTGTGAGTGTTTTGCCTACATGTATGTATCACAGCACATGCATGCCTAGTGCCTATGGTCATCGGAGGAGGACACTGGATTTCCCAGACCTGGAATTATTGAGGGTTGTGAACCACCGTGTGGGTACCGGGAACTGGTGGGAACTGAACCCAGGTCCTCTGCAAGGCTAGCAAGTGCTCTTAACCACTGACCCATCTCTCCAGGCTCAAACATTGGTCGTCTTTACAGCCCAGCTAACTTATCAAAGCAAGCTTCATCAGCAGGATACTAAAGACTCTTTGCCCAGGTAAACGGGATGCTGAACTTGAATCCGCTGAGTCTTTTGAGGTATGTATAATTCTCCCCCAGCAAGGCAGCTACTAAGTAAATTGCAATATACTTAATAGCACTGACGACCATGTAACAGTTGGAGCAAATTAGCTAGCTCTTTCTCTAAGAGCATGGACTGAGCGCCAAGATTACTGTCAGACAGAAAGAGCAAGTCACACAATCAAACATAGGCTAGAATGACATTTATGTCAAAACCAGAAACATAAATGTGGCCGTTCCTCCACAGAGCAATAGCGTGGCTTTTCTCTCAACAGATTTGTAAGTGACATGCCTCTGAGAAGTGTGGGGACAGACAGGTTCAGAGATGAAAGTGAAAGGACACTTTGAACAATGTCTGAGAAGATGTAGGGGAAACCATGGATTCATACATGTGCCCTGCACCCCGAATGACGGTGAAGTCCCTCTACTCACACTGGTTACCTCTCATCTGCTTCACGAGATGTCAGGTGCATATTAGGGAAACTGAGGCAGATATCATATCTGATAATGATTGGACTCTGCCTGCAGTTCTTTGAGCAACATGAGAGCATTTGGCAGCACAATCTACATCTTTAAAAAGTTACGTTCTGGGTCTGGAGAGATGGCTCAGAGGTTAAGGGCACTTGCTGCTCTCCCAGAGGATCTACATTCAGCCTCCACACCCATGTCAGGGATTTCACAGTGACCTGTAACTCTAGTTCCAGGGGGATCTGATGCCTTCTTTCTGTCTCTTCAGACACTCACATGTATGTGCACATACCTCACAGACACAGAAAATATTTTTTAAAAGGTATAGTGTGGCTTATGACTCCCTATTTCATATAGTGTATGTACATACCATTTTTGGACACTGATATATGTATGCATGACAAACTTCAAATTACCAAAGAATCGCTGATAGGACACAGTATTAAAATGTTTTAAATGTGAAAATACTCACACAATAAAGCCTAAGCATTGTTTATTTGAAAATCAACACACTTTCCAGCTATGTGTCTTCATCTGCTTTAAAATGATTTACTGTGTAACTACTATGTGTTGGTGGCATGCACCGAGTAGGAAAGACTCCAGTGGGATCCTAGTCTCACTGGGGGCAAATTAAGCTATGCGGCAGGAGCAAACCACACCTAAATTTCAATAGCTAAACACACACTTATTTCTCATCCCTTTGAGATCTTCCTCAGAGGACAGCCTGTCAGGGGTAGATCCACGTTGTCTGGCAGAAGATAAAGAGAAAGGGCAGGGCACTATTACTCAAAGTCCCTTTCATTCTTCACCTAAAAATGGTGCCGCCATTTCTTCTCTGATTTCATTGGCCCAGGTACAATACACAGCAAAACTGGGAGTCAACAAAGCAGAGAATATATAACCACCTCTGCAAAAATGGGCAACAAAGATTTGAACATCACTATCTGCAAAGAACCTCAGCAGGCTTAGTCTCCACCTCTGTTCTCTACAAGTCGGCAGAGAACAACAGAATGGGCTCCCATGTCCAGCTTGGAGGCTGAAGTCCAACTGAAAACATCCTAAGATATCACCAACCAAGTGTAACTATCCAATGTGTGCACAGCAACCCAGGTCCAAATCTCACTGGCTTATCTCCATATTCACTTCTCACTCCAAGACCAGTTGCTCCAGGGTGGGAGCACCTACTGCTCATCCTGCAGGAGGAAGGGAGGAAGGGAGGAAGGGAGGAAGGGAGGAAGGGAGGAAGGGAGGAAGGGAGGAAGGGAGGAAGGGAGGAAGGGAGGAAGGAAGGGAGGAAGGACTGTTGTGTGGGCTGAACCAAGCTCAGGGCAGAGGAAAAGAAAAGCAAGAGAGCAGTGTGTGTGGCAGTTCCACCTTGGGCACAGCCGGACTTTTAGTAGGGCTGTATATGTGTGCTCTGCTTCCTGGGAGAAGGTAAATGTCATACAGAAGGCCTCAGGGTGCATGGGCCTCTTATAGGTGAGGGAACAAAGAGAGGGGCAATGCAACCTTGCACACATACAGTGTTATTTCCTTACACTATAATACTAGCAGTTCATGGGAGATTTTAATCTAGAAAATAAATGTATTTTTTCTCATATTTCCATATTGAGTTCTCCAAGAAAAAAATCTATCTGTCTGTCTATCTATCTATCTATCTATCTATCTATCTATCTATCTATCTATCTTTTTCAAACAAAATCTCCATCATTAGATTTTATTAAAGAAGACTCAGGAGCCAGATGCTAGGGGTGAAAATCTGCTAGTTCAGAGAGACAGAGAAAGCGCCCAGCTGATCTTCCTCCTCAAATGAAATTCCAGGACAAAGCTCCCTCTTAGACACACTATCTTAAAACCTTCAAACTGAATGTCTGTCCTTTGTATTTCCTGTGTGTCTGTCTTCTGTCAACTGGCTGCTTGTCCTGCCTCTTGACCTATGGTTGACTTTATTTAATCCTGTTCACAATATTCAAGCAGAAAGCCCTTGGATAAAAGGTATGTGCTAAAGCTAAGCCACACCATGACTAAAACTAGGTTTTTCCATTAAAAAATACAATCTCAGGGTTCAGAGTCTGATCAAATATCCTGCAATATATATATTATAATTTCCCATTTATTTTTACCTAGGTTTATAATAACCAAGAGGAGTATTTTTTATCAGAAAAGTATCATATTGAAATAGTCTTGGATTCATTAGTTATAAGAGGCAGGGTTCTCACTCTTCCTACTGTGGCAACACTTTAATACAGTTCCTCATGTTGTGGTGAACCTCAACCACATAATTAGTTTCCTTGCTATTTCACAACTAATGTTGCTACTGTTACGAATCACAATATAAATATCTGATATACAAGCGGTGTAATAAGGTCATGTGACTCCAAAAGGGGTCGTGACCCACAGGTTGAGAACCACGGATATAGAGCGTTCAGGGAAGTTCTCACTTGGTTTTTCTCTAGCATTAAGATTAGAAGCAGAAGCAGAAGCAGATGTTGGTGTAATGCTATGGACAGACCTGATGTGGTCCACAGGCCACTCATTCTGAGCACAGTTCAATGAGACTTCATCACATTCTTATGATACAGGGATGGTCTTCACCAATTCCCACGAGATTCCTTCTTCCGGTCTCGGGACTCTCTCTTCCGGTTATGAGTTTCCCCGCCCTGAGTTTATGTCAGTCATGGACCTGTTCACTATTAAATTTTAATAGCATTTTTAAAGGCACCCAACAATGTCCATGATGATTAGAGATTTGTTTGTCTCTAATGTTATGGTTTGGAAATAAAAAGAGTACAGGAAACATCCTAACAATGAAGACCCCGGCCAGCCCTCTACGGACTTATGCCTGAAGACATTCATGACCAAGTTCACAAGACTGAGAATAACTCAGAGATAAATGGAAACACACTTCTGAGTCTCTAAGATCCCATCAGCTTTGCTATCTATAAAAGGCAGGCTCGGGTCATTGTGTGAGATGAGAAGTCCTGTTGCTGATTCAGCAATGGTCAGGAACAAGTCTTGAAACTTGAAATATTGTATTAGCAAGATAACGCTTCTGAGATTTTACACTTATTCTTGTCACACATGTGAAATAAACACTGGGTGTACAAAGGTGGCTTCTGCCTTGCTAACAGTCTTAGGAGGTTCCCCAGCATCTGGCTTGACATTAGAGTCAGGGGGTGTAATGCTACCTCTATGGACTGCTAAGTCTAAATGGTCAATGTTCTGGCTTTAGGGATGTCTGACTCTCCATGACGGTTACTGACTAGTTTCTGGATATTTCCCCATTCTAACTATGAAGGAGACATCACCTTTTAGTAGTATCTGATCTTTTTGGTGTTAACCTCACTTTGTAAAAATGTACAGTTTACAGTAACATATTAATTATTCTAGTTTTTACATTAATTTTCAATTCTTTACTCATGTTCACTTATAGAGGTAAATTATATTCATTGCAAAAAACTAGATATAATTTTGCTGAATTTGACAAAAACATAGCTAACTTGAAAAAAACTGTAAATTAACATTTTGCTCTATGTAATTTAACAGAAACGTGTGTCATAGCAGGGAGGTAAAGTGTGATCTGAGGAGACCGGTCTGTTAGGTTTTCTTATCCTAACAGTTTAAATAAAGTTGTTTCTATGTCACTATAAAGCCGTGTCCCATCTAACTGTATGACATTTTGTGTGTGTATGGATGTACTATGGCTGGTTTAGTCCACTTCCATTTCCTACATATTTAGGCTCTTTCCAAATTTTCACTGTTTTAGGAATCAAGACCAACAGGATTTATAAGCAGATATGGGGCAAGAGCCCTGTCAGTTCCTTGGGAGAAAAGACAGGAATGGAAATCTCAGGCTAAACAGATGAGTATTTAAAATATCAAATCTAAGAGCTATACATCTGTCATGATAAGAGTTTCGACACAGCTGCTTTGTTGGAGCCGGATGAATCCTGTGAGTAAGCTTGAAAGTTAATGCTCTTCCACGTGAGCTCAAACAGCAGGTTAGCTCGTGGGTTCCCAGCACAGGCTTCCCGACGAGTTTAGTGATCACTTATACTGTCCACCCGCCCTTCTCCTCTCCATTGAAGCAAGTTCCTGACTCTTCAAGAGGAAATTTGCTCTCCTCTCCTCTCCTCTCCTCTCCTCTCCTCTCCTCTCCTCTCCTCTCCTCTCCTCTCCCCTCCCCTCCCCTCCCCTCCCCTGGGCATGCAGGGTGATCTCTCTACCACTGAGCTGCTCTATCACAGAACTCCATCCTCAGAACCTACTTTTTTGTTGTTGTTGTTAATTGTACCCTACATTTTATTTTATTATTTCATATTTGAGGTGGGTGGGCCTTGGATGTCACCTTGAATAACCTTGATCTGGCCATGTAGCCCAGACTGGCTTTGAGCATGCAGTTGTCCTCTTGCCTGGGCCTTCTGGGTGCTGAGATCACAGGCACGAGGTACCACGCTTGATCTCAGCCTTATTATTTTAAGACAGGGTCTCACTATGTTCTCTCTGTGGCCTTGGACTGACTCTGCTGTGAATAACAGCAAACAGACTGCAAACCTGTGTTCTTCCTGATTCAGCCTCCTGGAGAATTTATGGTATGTTTGGTTTGAGTAGAAACTTTCATTTCTTTTTGAAAAGCAGGAATTGTGAAACACCAAAGGTTCTATCTTTTTTGATATTTTTCTTCCTTTTTCCATAGTGAACCCTCAAGAATTTACTAGTTGCCAAAGCTATGAAAATACAACATCTTAGCCAGACATGGTGGCTGGTAACTTTATTCCCAGCACTTGGGAGGCAGAGGCAGGTAGATCTCTGTGTGTTTGGGGTTTGCCTGGTCTATAAGAGTAAGTTCTAGGTCATCCAGGCATACCCAGATGTATTCATAACCGAGTTTCTTGGGCACTTGGTATTAGAATGATCTGCTTTTATACATGTGACTAGGTAAAGCCCTTCTGCCTTGACCCTCACCCATGAAAAGCGCTGACTCATGTATATATTCACCGTTCTCATGCTTGGGTTGGTCTACATCTAACTTCAAACTTTCTTTCCTCTTTTATGTCCAAGCATTTGTGCACTGGTGTCTGTGTGTCAGGGCTGAGGGGCACACATGCATACTGAAGGAGGCTAGCCTGAGGCTAGCCTGCCTCCCTCCTTCCATTTTCTTAAACCATAGGAGACGGTGCTAATATACTTCCCTCCAACTGTGACTTTAAATGAATCCCGAGAGAGGCCCCCAGAACTCAGTCTAAAACATGACAAGGGCAGTGGTCCTTGTTGAAATGTCTCTGTCCTACATCTGAACCCACCGGCACTACTTATTCACCTAATATAAAAATGCAAAGTTTAGCTCTCCAGGGGTCGTGCAGAAGCCTATACACATTTGGAACTCATTTTTGTTATTGTTGCTGTTGGTCGTTTTCTCAGAAGTAGAGCAAATGCTTAGGGAAGCACCGATGGGAACACACTCTTATCCCCTCCCCCCCCCCCCCCCCCCCCCCGGGGCAGACAGTTGTGTCTAACTAGAAAGGAGTGGAGAAGAGGGGTGTGGCATTAAATGCACCTCTGCCCGCCAGGATAATACTTCTTTCATTGGGAGATGGAAATACTGTGTCGGTTGATATTCTAAAAATTTGATCTTTTCCTTGCTAATCGGCTAACCTTAGAAGAATCCCACATTCAAAGAGAAGAAGAAAAAGTAATAAAAAGGGATGGTAACCTATGATCCTCTGGAACCACCTGCAAGGTAGCCCAGGTCCTCACGGCTCCCTGTGAAGGCGGAGAGCTTGGAAGCACATGGACTGTCTACTTGTCTATCTCATTTCTAACACAACGCCATCAAAGGGGCAGATAGGAAACAAGGCTGGGGAAGTTCAGAGTCCAGCCTCACTTCTGAAGGGCTTCATTATTTCTTTTTTATTTATCTTCATGCAGGGTCTAAGAAGGACCATCTCCATCTTAAAGACAAAGGAAAAGAAGCTGGGAAAGTTAATTCAACCAGAATGCATAGGTAGCATGTGGTCAGAGCAGAATTTCAAACCATGCCCCCTTTTCATTTGTTTTTTTTTTTTTTTTTTTTGCATGCACATGTATGCACATAGAGGTCAAAGGCTGCCATCAGATGTCTTCCTTGATGACTCTCCATTCACTGAGGTAGGCTCTCTCACCGAATCCAGAGTGCACAGAACTGACTAGTCTAGTCAGTACGCTTGCCCCAGAAGGATGTCTTGTCCAGTTTCCAAATGTTGGGGTTACATAGAGGCCACAACACCCTTTTGGCCTTTCTGTGGAGACTGGGAATCTGAACTCTGTTTATTCACTGAGCCTTTGAGTCAGTCAATGGACCTGGCTCTGAGCCAGATGTGGAGCCAATGAATGCTTGGAATGAGTTAGGCAGTTATGACTCGGGCTGACATCAGGATAGAGACACACAGTGTAGACACCCTAGGTTTCCCCGTGTGTAATTCAAATGGACACAGAACTGTAGGATATGTTCCCCCCGATGCCAAGAAGCATCATGTCATGACATAGGAAGGAGGGCAATGACATTATTAACTGTCCCTGGATTTCCACTCCTCTTCTTACAAATGTCTCTAAGTTGGAGTGGGATGGCAGATACCCTTTAATTCCACTAGAGGGGAACAGAATGACATTAACGGATGCAAGCCAAACCATTTACAAGTTTGTCACCCCCAGAATGGAGAGGAACCCTTGCTGTCCTTGCTCCGCTGATGACCTGTGTTAGGGGTTAAGTCCTGCTGAGATTTTTTCTACAACCTGCAAGATACATGGAGTCCATACAGTCTGCTCTTTCTGCAAAAGGATTTCTTTTCTATTGTTTTCAGTCAAACTCGAAGCATTTGCCAGTTAAACCAATGAAGTGCTGCCACGAATATACCTGGCATATTTTGTACATATGGAGGTGTGGGCAGGAAGGTAGTCTGTGATGAAGACGAAGGGTTTGCTTATTAGAGAAACTGAGGCTGGTCTTAGCGCTAATAGAACCTCTCCAACAACAGGGTTTTTGGTTGTTTTTGTTTTTGTTTTAAATCCACACTGCCTCAAATTCAGTCACCACTAGCTTCATGTGGTCCCTGAACCCTTGAAATGTGTTGACGTCTACACTTTGGCTGTAGGACATAGAGAAACCAGGATTCTGGGATACTCCCCTCTTAGCTAGCTTTCACAGTGCTAGACAGTGCTAAGCAGGCTGCTGGGGGAATAAACCACATCAATGTTGTTATCCAGTGCTGGACCCTGCACGCTATGTTACCAACCTGCCAGGCAGGATATGTATACTGGTGTAATAGTGGCTTGACTTAACTCCCTCCCTTAGTTATAGGGCAACTAAGCATGTTCTGATTGGATGGATCTGAGGTCTTCTCCACGGGAGGGAATCTCACAGCTGGTACAAGAATCCCAGTCAAAAGTTCATGGCTGGGGCAGTCACACGCCATAAGGAAGAACCTGCTATGGTTATTTTGCTAAGTGGCCATGTTGCCAAATTATCTTTTAAATCTTTGTATTTAGAACTGTGAATGCTTCTTTCTCTCTGAAGCAGCCGTCAGTGCAGAGATGCTGAACCAGGCCAAGTACTGAGAAGAAGAGCCTTACTGCTCATTACTAAATGGGACATCTATATCACCCTCATCCAAGCCCCACACATAAGCAAGGCTCAGGGAACACCACAGAAGAGGAGGCAGGAAGAACTATGAAAGCAAAAGGACCAGAGGAGCTCTATGAAAACCTATCTTCTGGATGTGACATGGGTCATCGCTTTGCACTCCCGACCTCACAGCTAGGGTGGCTACCCAATCAAGAATGAGTGGAGCAAGCCTGACTCTGAAATAGGTGAGGGTGCTGCTCTCTGGGTCCCGCCACCATCTGAGGAACTACAGGCAGTTGATGGCTCCTAGGAAAAAGAGAACCATTTCCCTTGGCTGCTGGCCACTGGTAGCTTGCCCGAGCCGTAGTGCAGAGAGGTTCTCAGCTGTCCTGAAGTCTGTGATGCTTTAACAAAGTTCTTCATGCTGTGATGACACCCCTCCGCCCACAAGATTACTTTTGTTGTTACTTTGTAGCTAACATTTTGCTACATTTTGAACCGCAATGTAAATAGTGTTTTCCTAGGATGGGAGGCTACCCCTTTGAAGGGGTTGTTTGACACCTCCTCTAAAGGGTTCACGACCCACAGGTTGAGAACTACTGCTGTAGTGGCCGGCCCACACCCGCGCATGAATGATCAGCACCAGCTGGACTTAGAGGGTTATTAAAAAAGAGATGGGGATGACCTAAAGTTCCTAGGGGTGTGTTGGGGAGTTACAGGAGGGAGGTGGGGTTGGATATGATCTTTTTTCAGGTACACATGCATGGAACTCCCAAAGAAGATAAAATTATTATACAAAAAAGAGATGTAGTAACTTCTATTGGGGAACTGGAGTTTCACATCTTTCTTTACTTTTAACACTGCAGATTTAAATAGACACAGGTGGCTCCTGGAATGGACGGTGCGGTTTTAAACCTTATTTGTTCAAACTGAAGACCACTTCCCCTCCTCCCTTCTTTGCCCACGTACTATGATGGTGGAGATGGACCTTTGGCTTTATACTGGATGACTATAGTTGGGTGTCTCTTCTGAACTTTTCTTTCATGTTAAGCCCTGACTCCCACCCCAATATAAGCCAAATGCGATAGCTACTCTTGGCTGTCAACTTGATGACATTTGGAATGAATTGCAAACCAGAAACGGAGGGCACACCCATCCCTGTGGGGGATTTTTCTGGTTGGTGTAAAGTGCACCCACGTGTACTCCAGACCTTTGAGGTGGGAAGACTCACACCTTTAATCTAGATCTTGAGGCAGGAAGACACACCTTTAATCTGGGATATACCTTCTGCTGGGAGACTATATAAGGACAGAGAAGGTGGAAGCTTTTGCTCTGCCTGCTTGCCCTTGTCTTGCTAGCTCACCCATCCCCCCACTGGTATTTGAGGTTACCTCTTTGGTACGCCAGCATATCCTGAACCCCAGCTGAGACATCCAGACATCCAGCCTTGTGGACTGAGCAGCTATGGAATTCTTAGACTTTCTTTCTGCTCACAGCCACTGGTGAATTAGCTGAACTACAGTCTGTAAGTCATTCCATTACATCATATGTGTGTCTGTTTGTGTGTATGTATATGAGACATCCCATATATGTGGTGTGTGTATGTATGTATGGAGAGAGAGAAAGAGAGAGAGAGAGAGAGAGAGAGAGAGAGAGAGAGAGAGAGAGACTGCAAGTTCTGTTACTCTAAAGAACTCCGACTAATACACCCAGGTAGAAGCCGCTTTTGTTTTCCTTCTCTCTCCCGTCAACCTCTCTTTGCACCCACTGCCCTGTTCCACCCTAACCCATTCTTTACATTGATTACTTAGTCCAGCCAAATCTGACAAATATGTTGGGGCAAGCTTCAAAGGGCGTAATAATAAAGTAATTATATTGCTACTCATTTAGGACAATTCTAGACCTTTTATCTGACAAGGGACAACATCTATTTTCTGGTGTGAAGGGAGAGTACTTCGCTATCTTCTTATCAAAGGCACAGGGTGAGGCAAGGCTTTCCCAGCGCTGGAACACAAGGAAGAGAAACCGTCCTAATGATAGCCTTCTGGGAGACACATGGCGAAGGCCTTCCACATCAGCACCTCCCTGAGGCAGGGCAGTGTCTTCAGGTTTATTGAGCTTAGCACCGAACAAATATTATTGTGACACATTCTTTTCTGGGGTGGGGTTTTCTGAGACAGGGTCTCACACTTTAACTCAGGCTCTCCTGGAGCTCCTACATCTGTAATGTAGGCTGGCTTCAATCTCACAGCAATCCTCCTGCCTCAACATCTAGGGGCCTAGCAATTACAGGCTGGCATCACCATGCTTGGCTAGATTTAAACTTATGTAAAGAAAATAATCTTCCTGGTGAATTTTAAGTAATCTAGGTGGTTGGGTTTAATTGACAGCAACAGGCTTTACAGTCCTAAATTTGGAGCAAAGAATGTATTTGAGCAGAGGTTAAGTACAGTTTGCAGGTCCCTAGAGAAGACAGAATTAAATTTTAAAATGCTCCAATAGTTAAAACTGTGTTGTTGATTAATTTCTAAGGGACATACTCAAAGACAACACACCGGAATTCCAGATCTTTTAGTGTTCCTAAGAACATGCCAACAACAAAACACCCATCCATTCTCTTGAATTGGTTCTGCTGGGTCCTGAACTTCCAAGATATAATTGGCCTGGACAGCTCAATGAACCCAGCAGTGAGCCCCTCTCTTCTGGAATGAACATGAAGGTCAAGGTGAGTCTTCCCTTCAGAATGGTCGTTCCTTCCACAGACAGGCTCTTGGTGGTTAGTGCCGATAGGAGCAGATGCTGTGGACACTATCACTAAGTCATTAAAAGAGCGGCCAAACTCATGCTGATGATGGATAAAGCCTTATTTTTACCCTCTTGCCAGAGGTCAACTTCATCGTGGTACTTCAGAGTTGAGTTATTTTCAGATGTTCCATGATAAAATGTGTTCCGAGCCTCAAGGCTATTTTGTTAGCTGAAAGATAGATCTATTCCCTCTCACAAAACATGCACCAAGTAATTAAGGAAAGGATGGGGCGGAAATTGCAGGTCCTCGGGGACAGCAGTATGCATACATTTCCTGAGGCCCTCTGACAGTGAGCCATCTGAACATCAGGGCCAACTGAAGATATCCTCAGTTTGACTTCTTAGAACCACACCGTTTGGGGCTGCGGAGGTGGCCCAGGGGGGAAAGTGTTTTCTGCACAAGCATGAGGACCTAAGTTTGGATTCCCAGACCCACTTAATAGGCAAGCACAGTGGTATGCTTCTGCAACCTCCTGTGATGGGGGATTGGAGACAGGAGGATTGCTGGGGCTTCTGGTTAACCAGTCTAGCCAAAATGGAGCACTTTGGACTCAGTAAAGGGAGTGATAGAGGAAGATGCTCAATGTTGACCACTGGCCTCCAGCTGTTATGTGCCCTCATATGTGTGTGCACGTGCATACTCATGAGTGTGCTCGCGCATGCATGCGCACACACATATGTCACATATACACTTACATAGACACATGCATATTTTACATATACACTTACATACACACATGCATAGACCACATATTCTCTCTCTCTCTCTCTCTCTCTCTCTCTCTCTCTCTCACACACACACACACACACACACACAATTAAAAGAAGAAACAATCCCACCACACCATTTTTAGTCTTCATAGCAGATACTGCTGGTCCTCTAACCAAAAGATAGTCCTCTTGCTTTTCCTGTTAAGAATATTTGTAGGAATAACAACAGGTCCAGCTGGCAAAATATACTTCCCAGATTCTCTTATAGCTTCAGATGGCCACAAAACAGCTTTGGCCAACCAAATGTCAACACAAAGCCGTAGGGCACTTACAGAAAGTCATATTATCCAGTTACTGGCTCTACCTTGCTCGCTTCCCTTCTATGCCTGACTGGAGGTGAAGTGGCCATTTTCTGACCAAAGACAACCCTGCTTCCTCTTTTTAAATGGATCTTTGTGGCAAATAAAAGGAATATTATTGCATAATCTCAAGAAAACAGGCACTAGTTTTCCAATGAGCGTCAGGGCAGCAGTGTGGATCTTATCCATCTTGTTAGCCTTAACTGTTACAGGGAAGGAAGAGGAGTGGATGGCTTCTCCTATTGCTGTTCAGGTAGCAGGGTGACATGGAACTCTGAGGAGTGGCTGCATGTTGAAAGCCTAAGGGTTGATTCTCCACAGAACAAGTGCTTATGGGTCTGTGGTATCTTAGATTCCATTATGGCCACTGAGTCCCAGACACTAGCATCATATTCAATCTCTTGCCTTACTGGACTGCAGAGAGAGCTCAAGAAGAACTGTACTCTGGATCCTCCCCAGACTTGCTATCCCTCCTTTTCTCCCCACCCTCTCAGAGGCTTAGAAGAGACAATAATGAACCTCTTCAAACATCTGTTAATGAGGTTTTTGCCTTGAGACATTAAGTGGGGGAGAGACAAGGGATTGGTTTCAACACCCTTGAGCTTTGCCAAGAGCCTAGTCTCCGAGGAGTTTGCAGGACACTGCCATCCCTCATGGCTCTCACTTCATGGATGGAGATAATGATATTCATTTGAGGGGCATGTTATGCCCTTCTGTTGCATATACAAATCAGCCTTAATGAATATTTTTTTACAACTTCCCGCAGGGAAAATAGGCCATGTGAAAATGCCAGGCATCCAACTGTCACTTCCTACCACGGACAAAAAGGACAAAAAAAAATCAACAGCCCTACTTAGAGAAAGCCAGTGACTGCACTCACCGCTAAAAGCGTCTACTGCTTTTTGTCTGAACACTTGGCTTTGGGGCTTCCCAGTTCGACAGGCACTTGGAACCCATGATCTTGCCAAAATCTCAGGCCAATCTGGTATAGTTTGTTTGGCCAGATGAAGGAGAGAGAGCGAGGAGAGACTCCACTCTGCTACTTTCTGTAAGCAGGGCTTGGGTCCCATAATGTAAGTTCAGGGGACTCTGAAGGGTGATGTATTCTGTCTTTCTGCTCAACAACTTCCTGACCTGAGGCCCTCCAGTGACTGAGGTTATAAGAGCCAACTTCCAGGATGGAAGTTTGTTTTTGTTTTTGTTTTTTTCTTTCCCTGACTGGAAAGCCTTTCTCATTTATGACGGAAGGAAGGGCATGTGGTATTTGGGGTTTATAACCCAATGAGGTAAATTTTATTCCTGTGGATTAGCCACCCCTTAACCAATTTCCTAGGGAAAATCTGAAGGTCTCGGGAATGAGTAGGAAAACTAGGAAGAGGGATGCTGGGTGGATAGATGGGCAGATGGACAGATGAATAGATGGACAGATGGATGGATAAAAGGAAGGAAGAGCAGGAGGCAGAAGTCTTTATACCTGAGGAAGATGGGAACAGTCACTTTACTTGTATCTCTTTTAGATATTCAGCAAAATTCTGTGTACCAGCCTAACAGCAGAAGGCAGGCATGGCACACAGAAGGGAACGCCTCTCAGGATACAACATCACTTCAGCCATCAACTGTTTTATTAAATTCTATGAGGAATGTTTCAAGTCCTCCACTTTCTTGTGACTTGATGATTGCTGGTTGTCTCTGAGGACACTGGAGCTTTCTCAAAGTAGCCCTGATATAAAGGTTTTTGTTTGTTTCTTTCTTTGTTTTGCTTTGCTTTTTACTTTTTTGGTTTGTTTTGTCCTTTCAAGACAGGGTTTCTCTGTATAGCCCGAGCCATCCTGGAACTTACTCTGAAAATAAGGCTGGCCTTGAACTCAGAGATTTGCTTGCCTCTTCCTCCTGTGTGCCAGATTATAAGCAGCTGGTATTAAAGATTTTAAGTCATGAGCTTGAAATTACAATGAGAAGTCAAAATAGGCGCCTAATATTCTTTGTATATGTGTGAAGAAATGCATGTAGAAATTAAATATACAAAAATGAATGAATGCATGAATGAATGCACACATGAATTAAGGGCTATATAATTAGTAGAGGCAATCTCAACATTGTCATTACAAGACACTTCTAAGCATGTACTCAAACAATGAGGTTATCCTCCATTTAAAAATTTATGTGTTATCTTCTGATCCAGCTCATGTCCATTGCAAATGAAAGTTCCGATTAACTAATTAGAATTTCTGTGGCTATGGAACATTTCAAATTCAGACCCAGATTATCTTGGGCCAACTTTAGCCCTCTGAATTGCTCTGTGTGTGCACTGACATCTTTGCGACCATTAGGCAAATCCTTTGGTATATACAGACACCTAGCCATCACCAACCAAAAGGCTGAGGGTGTGTCATCAGAGGTCATCTGAGGCCTATAACAGAGATTAACACCCTTGCATTTACCTGCTCGCATGATGGTCCCACCAGTGTATTTTAAAGGTGTCTTTATTTATGTCTTTCCCCATTACTATACAGGCATTATGAAACTACACTCTCATGAGTACATAAGATTTTAGATAATCTAAATCTCTGTTCTCAGGGCATGCTCACTCCTGTTTGGCTCCAGGATGAACTCTTATCCCCTTTGAGGTGAGATTTATTTGGGGGTAGGGGGGCCTCAATACCATGAAATGATGTGTCTTGGCCCAGAACGTTTCTTGAGAACACATGCTGATGGCCTCTCCCAGGTCTGACAAACTCCCATCAGTAGCTCAAAGCAATGAGTTCAATCTCATATTGTAAAGTAAGCCCTTGCTGTGGTCCTGCAGTCATAGGAATGCTTAACTTCCAAATGTTCTGGGTTTGCCAGGAGGGATTTGCGAAAGAAGGCCTGGCAGGCAGCACACAGTTCCCTGGAATGCTAGCTCAACTTTAATAAGGTTTCTCAAAAGCTGAGGTTAAACAACTCGCCTGCTGTGGAGACAGCGAGGGAGCCACCTTGGTTCCTTCCTTATTTGGGTCTGAGCTTCCATAGCTGGAGGCAGATCAGCTGTACTGACAGCCCAGAGCCAGCCCATGCATAATTCACCAGAACTGATGGACAAACCTTGGCCGTTCCCTGGTTCACCATCAAATTCGCTCTGGGTTTGATCTCAGTGGTCCTATAATCTCCCCACTATGATAAACACTGGAGCTGGTGTAAAGTCAGATAACTGCAGACATCTGGGGGCAAGGGCTCTTCTGAAGAATAAAGTCTAGCTTCAAAACCCAGCCAATGAGCCAACAGAGGGAAAAAGAGCACAAAAGTAAATTACAGACAGGAAGGAAACAGCCCATATGAAGATGGGTCAAAAGACAGGAGACCGCCCTGAGTTCCCACTCTGAGGAGCGAGTCCACCATTCTGCCCCCGCCAGACCCTGAGATGAGACGTCAGCCTGAACATCTGCTGCTTTTGATCTTGGGTTCTCGAATTTGTCATCAGGAAAGAAATGGAGAATGACAGGCTCTTCTGCACTTCCTGCTGCTCCCTCACAGGCCACGTTTTATAAATGTTCTGGTTAATCGGAATTATTAATAAGGGACTTGTCTATTTATTTTTAATCTCATGGGCTGTATCAGTCAGGGTTTAGAACTTATAGAATGAATCTCTCTTCATATATTGGAAGGGGATTTATTAGAATGACTTAGAGGCTGTAGTCCAGCTAATCCAGCAATGCTGGTTATGAGCAGAAAGCCCAAGGATCCAGTAGCTTCTCAGTCTATGAGGCTGGATGGTTAGTATGGTATGGTATAGTATAGTATAGTATAGTATAGTATAGTATAGTATAGTATAGTGATGTTCCAATGCCAGTGAAGGAATGGTCTTGCTTATAAGCAGGCAGAGTAAAAGATTCATCCTTCTAAGTCCTTATATAGGCTTCCAGCAAAAGGTGTGGCCCAGATTAAAGGTGTGTTTTCCCACCTCAAGATCAGGACTAAAGGCATGTCTTCCTAACTCAAAGATCCAGACTAGAAGTCGGTCTTCCATTTACCCCCCCCCCCCAAAAAAAAATCCCCTCACAGATGTGCCCTCCAGTTTGGGTTTTAGTTCCAGATACAGTCAAGTTGACAACCAAGAATGGCCATCACATGATCCATTCAGTACCCTGAACCCTGGTTTTCCAACCTGTGACCCAGCCACAAAAAGTTTAAGTTCTTGTTCCCACCAAGAGGCTCACCACGACCCACCATGTCACTGGCAGTCACTGGCAGTCACTGGCAGTCACTGGAAGTTCCCCGTAGTTCTTGAGGGCACCTCATGGGTCCCAGCCTTTCTCCCATCCCTTCGTCTCCTAACTACATAGCCTGGGAGCACCTCTGCTATTCTTCCTCATTTGGATCCCTCTGGAATAAAGGCTTATGGCACTTAATATGATAATAGCTAATTAATTAACTGTGTGAAGATGGCTCCGGGCGAATCTTCCTCATTAAAGCACAGGCCGCACCACGTGATCTCCAACGTCTTGGGAAGGACGTTGGTATCTGGGGATGTGCTTCTGCGTTCCACTCTCTAAGACTGGCTTTGCTTGATTTTTCAGAGGTGAAGGTAGCAGCCTTTCATGTCTGGTCGGTTGCCTGAGCTCAAGCAGGTGTACAGTGGGCATCTGTGATGTGAACCGGATGACTACATGAGCTAGGAACTTAGTGCGTCTGAGGAGGGACCAGTCATTGCATCTCACTCTTGTTCTGAAGGAGGAAGGATGCTCTCTGAGTCATTCGGCAACCTTGTGTCATGGCTGAACTAGAATCAAGTCTCAGCTCAGAGCGTGATGTCCTTTTCTGTCGTCATGGTAACAGTGGAGGATGAGGACTGTGATGGTTTGTATATGCTTGGCCCAGGGCACGACACCATTAAGGGGTACAGCCTTGTTGGAATAGGTGCATCACTGTGGGCGTGGGCCTTAAGATTCTTGTCCTAGCTGCCTGGGAGCCAGTCTTCTCTTGGTGGTCTTCAGATGAAGATGTAGCATTCTCAGCAACTCCTGCATCATGTCTGCTTGGATGCCGCCATGCTCCCACCTTGATGATGATGGACTGAACCTCTGAACCTGTGAGCCAGTCCCAGCTAAATGTTGTCCTTGTAAGAGTTGCCTTGGTCATGGTGTCTGTTCACAGCAGTAAAACCCTAAGACAAGGACCCACAGAGCTACTTAAATATGCGAATTTACTTCTATGTGATAGGTATTTTTCCATGGTTGTAATTTTATTTCATTCTTCCCTACTGTGAACTCTGACTAGACCCCCAAGGAAGGGCTGTAAGTGATAAAAAGCTAAGTGTTTCCTGCCACCTGAGACCAGGATTCAGAGCAGAGAAGCATGTCTTTCTGTCTAAAACCACACAATAGAATGGTTGAGCCAGGTGTTGAGTAGTTTTTCATAGGTTTTGTGTTTATAAGTAAAGCCCTGAACAATGTTGGACTGTATGTATCTTAGGGTGTCACTGAGGAGGCTCGGGAGGTGGGTCAGAGAGTAAAAAGCTTGCTTCTCAAGCATGAGGACCTGAGCTCAATCCCCAGCAGCTGCAGTGGGTGCTAGCATAGCAGTGGGCACCCATCACCCCAGAGCTGGGAAGTTCAAAACGGGAGCATTCCTGGGGCTTGGTAGCTACCCAGCATAGAAGAATCAGTCTAGGTTTAATGAGAGGCTTTATCTCAAAGTATAAGGTATAGAAGAAAAGAGGAAGACATTCAATGTCAGTCTCTGCCTTCCACACCCATCATAGACACAAACATACAGGAACATGTACACACACACCTGCACACGCAAGCACAAGGAATCCTGGAATACGTCCCACATGCTATAAGATCTAGTTTCAGTGATTCATGGAGGCCCAATTCTGGTCCAGCTTCATCTCTCTCTCCCAGTCTGTCTGCAACTCCTGAATGACCAGGGGCTAAAGTGAGCAGTGATCCAAATGGAGATGTAAATTATTCATTTTCTCTCAGGCTTGGAGGAGAGACAGTTTTCAACAAATGAACAGGTTGCTTCAAAAATGTATTTTCAGAGATGTTGTTCTGCGAATGAATATTTTTTATTTGACCAACAGGGTTATCCCTATGGTCCCTGTCCCAGGCCAGTTCCTCCACCCCAAGTGCTACCTCCATACTGTTAGAAATAGCATTCCCATTCCAGCAGAGGAAGGCCATGGCCCACTGTCACAGCCAAGTGTGGTCAGGGGAGGTTAGGGAGGGACCCACACCTCACCAAGCTGACTGCCTAGTTGCATTTCTGGTCCCCTTTCCCTAGTCTTGCTGAGACAGGACAGTTTAGATCTGGATACGTCTTCAGATCTTAGCCCAAGCCAGCAGACTCTGATATGACTGCCAGAGTGACCTCCAGACACTGTGACTTCATTACAATGTAATTTCATCGCTATCCTAACCCTGGCACTGTAACAGTTGACAACAGCATCAGACACAGCAGAAGAGATTGTGAAAAGAGTGATTTAAAAAGTGGTTCTAACACCCAGGAGGCAGAGGCAGAAGCAGGTAAAATCTCTGAGTTTGAGGTCAGCCTGGTCTACAGGCTACACAGAGAAACTCTGTCTTAGGGGAAATAAAGTGTCCCCTAAATTCTTAGATGGTTGTTTCAATTAGGGTTTTACTGCTGTGACTAGACACTATGACCAAGGAAACTCTTTTTTTTCTTTTTTCTTTTTTTGCTATTTTTTATTATATATTTTCTTTATTTACATTTCAAATGCTATCCCCTTTCCTAGTTTCCTCTCTGAAAGTACCCTATACCCCCACCTCCACCCTGCTCCCCAACTTACCCACTCCCTCTTCCTGGCCTTGGCATTCCCCTGTACTGGGGCTTATAATCTTCTCAAAACCAAAGGCCTCTCCTCCCATTGATGGCTGACTAGGCCATCCTCTGCTACATATGCAACTAGAGACACAAGCTCTGGAGGTGGGGGGTACTGGTTAGTTCATATTGTTGTTCTTCGTATAGGGTTGAAGACCCCTTTAGCTTCCTGGGTACTTTCTCTAGCTCCTTCATTGGGGCCTTGTGTTCCATCCAATAGATGACTGTGAACATCCACTTCCATCTCAGCTCTGAACTTTGACTCTCTAACTCCTTCCATGGGTATTTTGTTCCTCATTCTAAGAAGGACCGAACCCAATCACAAAAGAGCACACATGATATGCACTCACTGATAAGTGGATATTAGCTCAGAAACTTAGACTACCTAAGATACATTTTGCAAAACACATGAAACTCAAGAAGAAGGAAGACCAAAGTGTGGATACCTCATTCTTCTTAGAATGGAGAACAAGGCAACTCTTATAAAGGACAATGTTTAATTGGGCTGGCTTACAGGTTCAGTCTGTCATCATCAAGGTGGGAACATGGCAGCATCTAAGCAGGCATGGTGCAGGCAGAGATGAGAGTTCTACAGCTTCATCTGAAGGCTGCTAGTGGAAGACTGACTTCCAGGCAGCTAGCTACACCTAGTGTAGTAAACCCCACTCTCACAGTGACACACCTACTCCAATAAGGTCATGCCTTCTAATAGTGCCACTCCATGGGCCAAGCATATACAAACCATCACAACAGTCCACCCATTCTCAGGGAAGATGCAGATATCCTCCCCTTTATTAGCCACCTCACCCCTCTCCCTCACTGGCTTTATTCTGTGCCCTTAACCTCCCTGTTCACATGGATAGATAGAGAAGTTATGTATAGGTTTATCTCTCATTTTCTCTCATCTTGGCCAACAATCAAAGCCTCAACTATCGGCCCAGCACTTAGTTCTGTTATTGGTTCTACAGCTCAGAGAGGGAAAAAGGATCCAATTTGAGGTTTAAAGAGAAAGTAACATAAGTGGAACTATTACACAGAAGTGTTCTGAAAAGCTTCATGAAGGGCGCTGGCTGCCCTCTGCACAAAGCACAGGCAAGCACCAGCATCATTTCTTGCTTGGGTGCCTGTGTGCCCAGGTGCCTGTGTGCCCAGGTGCCTGTGTGCCCAGGTGCCTGTGGTGGAACCCACAGGCTCAGGAGGCAGAGAAGAGGGATGGGAAACCTGTCCCTGATGAGTGTGAGGCTGCCCCGCCACCCTGGCACATTCCCACCTGGCTGCTGCTAATGGGGATTTCTATATGGCATATACTTCAGGTGACTCTTAGCAGATGTGTTGATGAAAGCCAGTGTCTCTCTGGAAAAATAGGCAGAAAATGGGTATCCTTACTACATGTATTCCCAAACTCTCTCTGACAGCAATGGCAAGAAAACATCGGAATGCCACTAGAGAGTCCTAGATGCCAGGGAAGCGAGAGGTACCTAGGACCCAGTGGGAATGACATTAGCTGAAATACCCAACAGAGGGGACATAGAACCTAAAGAGATCACCTCCAGTAGATAGCCATGGTCCCCAGGTGAGAGATGGAGTCATCCATCCATCTCAAACATTTTAACCCAAAATTGTTCCTGTTTAAAGGAAACGCAGGGACAAAAAATGGAGCAGAGACTGAAGGAAAGACCGTCCAGAGACTGCCCCACCTTGGGATCCATTCCATCTGCAGACACTAAACTCCAACACTATTGTTGATAACAAGAAATGCTTGCTGTCAGGAGCCTGGTATAGCTATTCGCTGAGAGTTTCTGCCAAAGCCTAATCAATCCAGATGAGGATGCTCACAGCCAACCATTGGACTGGGGACCCCGATGGAGGAGTTAGAGGAAGCACCCCATAGGAAGAACAACAGCAGTATCAACTAACTGCCCCCCTTCCCAGAGCTCTCTGGGACTAAACCACCAACCAAAGAGTCTACCTGGATGGGTCCATGGCTACATATGTAGCAGAGGATGGCCTTATCTGGCATCAATGGGAGGGGAGGCCCTTAGCTCTGTGGGAGGCTTGTTGCCCCAGCATAGGGGGATGCTAGAGCGGTGAGGCAGGAGTGGGTGGGTGGGTGAGGGAGAGCCCTCATAGAGGCAAAGTGGGGCATGGGATGGGAGGCTTTCAGAGGGGAGATCTGGAAGGGGAGGGGACAACTGTTGAAATGAAAATAAATAAAATAACCAATTAATAAAACAAACAAAAGGGCATAAAAAGAGGAACTGAGGCCAGATGTGGTTGCATAGATCTGCAACCCCAGCATCAAAGGATGAGGCAGGAGGATTGCCTGGGTTGGACAGAAAGAACTTTCTTGCAAGCAAGCAAGCAGGCAGGCAGGCAGGCAGGCAGGCAGGCAGGCAGGCAGGCAGGCAGGTAGGCAGGTAGGTAAGCAAGCAAAGAAACAACTTCAAAACTAAGTCAAGCAAAAAACAAACACAAATGGACCAAACAAACAAAACATTAGAGGAGAGAGATGGAGACAGACAGACAGATAGATATGGCTTATTGAAAAGTTAGTAGTTCATGTAATTTGACCTAGAACTTGTTAACCTCCCCTGTGCTGTATGGAAAGCGAACTAGTTTTATAGACGAGGAAACTGAAATCCACTCAGCCTGAGAGTCTGCACATTATCCAACCTGTGGCTGAGGCAGACGTGTATACTTTTCACATGGCCTAGATATGCTAATAAGGAAGAAACAGAGACGTTTTGAAAGCTCACCAACAAACTTAGACAACTGTAATTATAGGAAGAGCTAGAATAAAAAGGAGATATGTCAAAGTTCCCAGTGTCTACAGGTGCTTCGAAAATACCATTTCCACCTGGAGCTTTAAAGACACGCTTCTTGAATTGTACAAACGCTCCTTCAAATTTTGAGCTACACATGATTATTTTAAAGCAAAGAAACAACTTCGTGGACACCAATAAACAACTGCTAATTTGGGGCCACACACACACTGAATTCTATCATTAATCATTTTAAGAATTGTACCTGAAAATGAAAAGCTGGGAATTCATACACTAAGGTTGGAGAATACCCAGTGCTCTTGGCCCCTCCCCAGATCCCTATCCACTGGAGTCTAGGAATATGATGATAGCAGAGGTGACTAGCTAAATTAAGATGAAGGTAGACTGTATTTAGGATTTAGGTTAGGATTTATGTCCTCACAGGAAGAGGAAAGAATGGGGAGAGAGAGGGAAAGGGGGAGGGTGGGAGGGAGAGAGGGAGGCAGGGAGAGAAGGGAAGGAAGAGAGAATAGAAGAGGGAGGGGGAGGGAGGGGGAGAGCACTTACAGACAGACAGACAGACAGACAGACAGGCATAGAGACAGAGGGTGGGGGAAGGCACGTGACAACAAAGACAAAGATGGAGTGGCAATGGTATGAGCTGTGAAGCTGCAGAGGGCCATCCACAGCGAGGAAGAGGGAGCAAGGAGAGGTCCTTCAGTGGGGTCACACCCTGACCAACATGCTGATTTTGGACTTCTAACCTCAGATCTGTGATAGAGTAAAATTCCATTGTTTCAAGCTATGGGTTTGTGGTAGGGTTTTTGTTTTTTGTTTTTTTTTTTTTCCAGCAGCTCTAAGAGGATGATAAGAGTCTGGAAACGGATTTAGAAAAGCAAAGGGCACTGGCTGACTAAAGTGTTTCTGACTGCAAGACCCACTCCTGCACAGCTGAGAACAGCCACCTCCCTGTGTGGATGGCTGAGCATTTGACCTCTGGCTTCCGTGGCTCGCGGACACTATTGTGCTGCCTGCCATCACGAGCCTAACCCAGGCTGGAGGGTTCCAGCCCAGAATTCTAACTGACAGCCAATGTTCTGCATTTCCTGGACAATGCACTTGCCACAGAGGTGAGGAAGGGATCTTCGTGGACACCAATAAACAACTGCTAATTAGATTTAGGGATGAGATCAGATGTTCTTCCAGAAAGCGAAGCAAACCTTATACACAGTTGTAACTTGCTTATATTTGCCTAATTCTAAGCTTAATGTTCTTTTCTTCTGAAATTAACATAATCAAGTTTAGCATATTTATGTTAAGAACATTTGATGAATAAACATAACTTTATACATACTCCATAGTCTTACAAGTCAGTGATAGAGAAGGCCAATTATGATCATTTAAAAACAGAAAAGATAATTTCCTTCAACTGTCTGTAAGGGGAAAAATAGTGCCCCCCTCCTTTGGAAAAATTCACAATACCACAAATGAGCTACTTATCTCTTGAGTTTCCACACAGCTTAGCTAAAAGGGAAAAAAAAACCCTAACAGAAATAACAGTGAAATATTTCCAACCGCACAGAGGAATTCTAAATTTATATAACATGAGAAATTCATAAATTTGTGATATCCTTAATGCAAACAAGATATCTCTGATAACTCTGCATTTCCTCAGTAGGCCTACTACCATGCTAACAGGCCACAGACTGATTCTTGATTCTGTAGAGGAGACTCTACCACTATCAATTATCAATGGCAGAGTTCTCCCCAACCAAAATGGTAGCTGGAATTAGTTTGTGTACATCTCTGAGTCAATCAAACTGCTCATAACGTCTTTGGGCAGTTTAAAATACTTGATGCTTTCCCACTAACATATGCTTAGGAGAGCACATGTACCCTTACAAGCCAACAACAGTAAGATACCTAAGTCAACCTTGAGACAGGCCAATGGTATGAATAGGCATGTCATGGAAATAAGCAATGATCAATAAACACATGAAAAGGGTATGAACAGGCATACCATGAAGATAAACAATGACCAACAGACACAGAAAATATGGTCAACAGCACCAGCTATCAGCGAACTGAAAGCTGAAATGTGATAACACAGCACCTCGCACGCACCAGAGTGGCCAGGATAGCCCACACCCGTAACTGAAATGGGGTAACCTGTGGAACTAAGAGTTCTTAACCTCTGAGAGCAGATGGATCTCCAGGCAGACGGTGCTAGAACACCAGGACAAGAAGATACAGCAAGTATCTGCTGGAGAGTTACGGACTCCATGGTTTTTGGTGGCCAGAGATATTCTAAGTTGAGAGTGTGGTGGGAAGACATGGTTTCTAGTTTTCTTAATATAAAAATTGCTTTCTTTGAAATAAAATCTTGCTAAAACAGCCAACACAATCAAGGTAGCTCTGCCTAGTTCTCCTTCCTCCCCATCTTTTCTTCCCTCCCTCTCTTTACGTCTGGGGGCTTCTTGGCCAAATCACTCAGTTGACTCGCTGCATCTTCAACTGAACTGACCAGCTGCCTGACTAAATCAGTAAGATGTTTTTACATGATCTGTGGCTGAAATGCACATTTTTGTTAAAGAGATTCAGGACACTAAGTCAGACCTGAGTATCCTGTAGAGATGGGTGGTACTGCAGTCCAATGTCTCGGTTGTCTGAGATACACTGATCTCATCTATTTGTTCTTTTGATTGAGCTGTTCTGTCACTGTTATAGAGATACCTACCTCAACTGCTCAGCACCTGTACTTATCCATCCATCTATCCATCCATCCATCCATCCATCCATCCATCCATCCATCCACCCATCCATTCATCCATCTTTCCATCCACCCATCCATCTGCCTGTCCATCCATCAATCCATCCACTCATGTATCCATCCATCCATCCGTCCATCTGTCTGTCTGTCCATCCATCAATCATCCATCCGTCTGTCTGTCCGTCCATCCATCCATCCATCCATCCATCCATCCATCCATCCATCCATCTGTCTATCCATCATTGCACTCACATGCTAGCTAGCTGCAAAGGTTACGTGTGAAATCTTTGTGTGAAAGGGCAGTAGCTTGCTGCAACCCAGTGGAATGCGTTTCGATGTATCTGAGATGGTGAAATTTGTAAAGCAACACATCTCACACAAAATCCCCACTTTTACCAAGATGGGCGAGTCACACAGGACAGGCTTCTTGCTGCTCTTTTGAATCCTAAAATGCTGGATTGAGTAAGAGGCACAGAATGAGGAGCACAGAGAGGTCTGTGAGGCAGAGGAAAGGCTGTTTATTCTGGATTCTGAAAGTAAGCCCTACAGCATCCTCACCGTCACATTCTCATTTCCAACCAGGCTGGGAGCCAGGCCTGCCTAGGAGACTTTGCAAAGTCATGGCAAATTTAAAACATACTCAAACAGCAAACAGAACAAGGAAAATCTACAGCACTGTCACAGGCACACAGGCACAGAGACACCCATCACCATCACCACCAAAGTGATGCTTCGCTGTGTGGGAAATGTAGCCCCCACACTCCAAATTTGAGTAGCCTGATGCTTTGGGGGATTCTGAGGCCAACGGAAACCAGCGGATGGAAAAACAGTGTCAATGTGCACATGTAAATATCAGCCCAGCATAACCTTAACCTGTACTGCTTTTCCAGACTATTCTGAGCCGGGGAAACAGTTTTATCTGTGACCATCTTTAAATGAGTCCCGATACCTGCCCGAGCTCTCAAATTAATCTGACCTGACAGTGCCCTAGAGAGAGCCATCTGACTCTCACAGGCAATTGCGTTCTTAAACAAATTGTCTAGCTGCCTAACGACAACACAGATTGCTTGAGTAAGAGAGATGACGTGGTATGTTCTTGCTCTGCAAACCTGAAATCTTAAACCCTCAAATGGAAGGAAAGTCAGGGACCATGTAGCTACTCAAAAAGATAGTGGGTTTTGTTGTCACACAAGAGTGCTTTTAACTAAAGTAGATCCTACAAACATGACAATATCTACTGAAATAAATATGAATCCAGGGGTAAGGTCTGCTTAGTCCAGTGGGCATCCAAACAAACAATCTACCATCAGTTTTAACATGTCCAAGAACATCTTGGCTGTCTGTTAGTGGCTAACAGAGAGTCTGAGAAACAGGTAGAAATCTCTCATCTTAATGAGAGATTTAATGTCCACTGAACTGGCCAACCAAGCAGATACAGCTACAAGGAAAAGTAACTTATGGGTTCACATGTGCTCCTTGGGATCACAGAGGGGAGAAAGTGTAAAGTGTTTTGTAAACTGGACCTCAGTGATGTTTTCTTTAAACACTTTAGTTAAGAGTCTCAGAAGATTTCTCAGTGGCAAAGTGCCTGCTACTAAACCTGAGGACTAGAGTTTGGATCCCCAGAACCCTTGTCAAAGCTCAGTGTGGTGGGGGCACCCTTTAACCCCAGTGCTGGGGAGGCAGAAGCAGGCCCAGGCTCACTGGCCAACCAGCCTAGCTGAAACAGGAAATTCCATCTTCAGTGAGAGTTCCCGATTCAAGATAGACAGACAGGTAGATAGATAGATAGATAGATAGATAGATAGATAGATAGATAGATAGATGGAAAGGTGGAGAGCAATAGAGCAAGATGCCTGAAGTTGACCTCTTGCTTCCACATGTCTACCCACAGGCCTATGCACCTACACACAACTACACACACACACACACACACACACACACACACACACACACACATAGAGAAACACACAAACACATAGACAGAGACACACAGGCACAAACACACACAATAAATCAAGTGTATTTAAATATGTAAGATACATATTTTTATGGTTTTTGACAGAGGTGTTGACAGGGAGAGTCTCTGCTTCCTTCCCCACTAAAGGATACACGTTAAGAGGGTAATTTACAGCTTGCTTGAAGCAAGTGCTTACTCAGCTGATTCAATTTCTGATTTTAAATATGCAAATCAGAAAAGAAAGAGATGATCCTCACCATCCTACATGATCACTCACACCATCTATAACTCCAGTTCTGGGGGATCTGATACCTTCTTCTAACCTCCCTCGGGACCAGGTACAGTTATGGTACACAGGCATACATTCAGGCAACATGTATATACATACAATAAATAAACATAAAAATAAAAAATTAAAAGATAATAAATGCTTTTTATTGTTTTAATTTGAATGCCAGTCAACAGAGTCTACATCTTCTGGTTCTTATCGACTGAAGTAATCTACATAATATTAATGAATATTCTATTCACAGAGAGAAAAAAATCTATTTATAATGATGCTTTAGAAGTTAGAAGCGCCTGCCTCATGAAATAAGAAAACGAAGGGTAAGACATTCCCGAGAATCTCCTCGAAGCTCCGCCCCTCCAGTGCATCGATTCAGTGCACTTTTCTTTGGCAATTTTAACCTGCCTGTTTTGTATGGCTATAGAGTAAATATAAATGTAGAATCTTACCTTTATGTAATTTAATGTTACGTCACTTTAGGATTCTAAAATGAACGCACGAGAGTTGGTCTGTCTCATTACGTTGCCACCATTGGACATTATACCACAAGGAGCATACTAAGACATAATTTTAGTATTTTGCATTTTTAAAAAGAGATTTCCAGAAACAGAATAGCCACAGACACTGTAGAGCTTCCGCTGTGCACTGCCACACTGGTTTCCAAGGGTGGAACCAACTTACATTCCATTCTGAAGTGGAAAAAAAATAAGTCTTTGATATCCTATCTTTACCAACAATTTGCATTATTCAGTAAGATAAAACCTTTGCTAATTAAAGAGAGGAGAAATTGTAGTTCATTTTCCCCCTATTTTTAAATCACCTGTTACATTAACAGAATATTTTACACTTGCTAATTACGATACTTCTACTGAGATTTCTCTTTTTGAATTCTTTACCAATTTACTTACTGGAGTCTTTAGGGAATTCTGTGAGTGCCTCCTAGACTTCCACACCTTTCTTTCCTGGTTTTCTCTCAATTTTATTTAACCCTTTCATCTTCCTGATGAGTGTCTAAAATATACATTATTCCTTCATATTGCTGGCAAGTTTATTGAAAATATTATTTATTAAATTATCCTTTCTTTCTTCCTTTCTTTCTTTCTTTCTTTCTTTCTTTCTTTCTTCCTTCCTTCCTTCCTTCCTTCCTTCCTTTTTTTTTTTTTTTTTGAGACAGGATTTCTCTATCTGCTCTGGCTATCCTGGAAGTCTGTAGACCAGGTTGGCCTTGAACTCAGAGATCTACCTGCTTCTGCCTCTCAGGTGCTGGGATTAAAGGTGGCATCAACCCTGCCTGGCTTTTATTGAATTATGTTTACTTCCCATTGACAAGTAGTAGTTGAATGAGGAATAATTAAATTTAGCAGGATTTTGCCCTCTTCAACTATAGTGACAATATGCTTGGAGACGCTGGAATAGCAGATAGAAAAAGAAGTCTAAACCTACCCCTGTTACTGAATCCCATACACTGATGACAGTGTGTGTGTTTGTGTGTGCTCGCTTGTGTGTGTATATATGTATATGTGCATGCGCATATGTGTGCATGTGTGTGCATGTATGTATGTGTGCATTTTGTGTGTGTCTATGCATGCATGTATGTATATATGTGTGCATGCATGTGTGTACATGTGTGTGCATGTGGTCTAAGCCTGATCAATAAAATTAAAACCCAACAGTGCTGCTGCTGGGCTATAGAATCTTGTAGCCCCCTAGTTTAGTTCCTTTACCGTGTTGGTTCATATGTGTTATTTTTCTTAGACATTTAACAGCTGAAATGCTTTGTTGGCTTCATTTTGCTTTAATTTCTTCCTTTCTCTATGATGAATTCTGCCATTTTAACATTCCTGAACTCAGTAGATACTTGTACTCTACTCTGTATAAGGTACAGCACAGATGTCGAATGCTCATCAAGCAAGAATCTTGCTTTCCTGAGCTGTCTGCTGTGACCCATTCTCTCAGTATCCCTGAAGACAGCAGTTTAATAGTGGCATGTATTATGCAAATCCCAGAGATTCCCAGTGACCCAAAGCAGTAGCTAACTGGGCAACAGGAACAGACAAGGGCATGTAGGGAATGCTTCCCTCCCACCCACCTGTTCTCTACAACGATCCCCCTCAGTCTATCTTTGCCCTGGGTAGCCCCTCTATCCCACACCTCTGTGTAACTTGTTTGTTCTCTGATGGTTCTGTACAGCCACACACAGGCTCCATGTCAGCCTCGACTGATGGCCAGGAGCATTGCTGGCATCTTTAAATGAGTGGATGAGTCCCTGTAAGATGTTAAGGGTTTCCAGACACTGGACTTTTTTTTTTTTTTTTAAAACATGTATATTTCTGTGTTATAAGTATGTTGATGTGCCACAGTACACTTGTGCTCGGAGGAGCAGGGGAGAGCTTTGGTTCTCTCTTCCCACCATTCGTGGGTCCCAGAGACTGAATTCAGGCTGTCAGGCTGGGCAGCAACCTCATGGGTGACATCCTGGGTGCCTGGTCCATCTTTTAATGAGTCTAGACCAGTGGTCTTCAATCTTCCTAAGGCTGCAATCCTTTAATACAGTTTCTCATGATGTGGTGACCCCTCAAGTATAAAATTATGGTTGTTGCTACTTCTTAACTGTAGTTTTGCTACTATTATGAACTGTAATGTAAACATCTGAATTTTCTGATGGTCTTAGGCAACCCCCATGAAAGGGGTCATTCGATCCCCAAAGAGGTTCCACCCACATGGTGAGAACTGCTGGTCTAGACAGACACGTACACCATGGCTACACTCTTATGTACCTTTATTTCATTTCAAATGAGTACTTCCCAATAGTTACACAATACTTTATTTTCTGGACAGTCCATAATTCAGTTAAATTATACTGGACTTTTATGTGTTCTTCTCTTTACACATGGAGATCAGAGGAAAACTTGATGTCATTCCTCTGGAGCAACTTGCCTTTTTTTTTTTTTTTTTTAGAGGGTCTATCATTGGCCAGGAGCTCACTGAATAAGCTCAGTGAACCGCAGGGAACTTCCTGGTTTTGCTCCCTTGAATGGGCATCTCAAGTGTGTGCCACCATATTCTTTTTGGGAGGATGGACCCTAGGCCTGTGTGTTTTTCAAGCAGTTACTGCCTGAACTGTCACCCAACCCCTTCTGTGAATTCTTTATCCTAAATAAAATTGAACTCTACCACCAACCTCATCTCTGAAAACTCACATTTACTCAAATGGCCACTAGGGATTTGCTGCTAGGCGACCAACTCTCTCAGCACTGAAAAATTCACTGAAGGATGGACCCTCATTGCACTTGTAAATGGGTCAAAGCTGGTGGCTAACACCTCACCATGAAAGGAGCCAGGAAGAGCGCACGGAAGTGGCTTTCTATCTTCCACAGGCAGACCACATAGCAGACCTAAGGTATGCTTTATAACTCCAGGAACTCCATGTTGATGGGGCCACTCCCCTTTTCTCATGGATGTTGCCAAAGTTTACCTAAAGTGTATGTGTTTTAAGACTTATTTTTATTTTGTATGTGTTAATGTTTGCCTACCCTCCAAAGTGGGCTACATCTGAGGAATGGCACACATAGTCCTCTTCCAGGCATACACACACACACACACACACACACACACACACACACACACAAAGAGATGGGGCAGCATAGAATGCCACTTCTCTCTTCCTGTTCTCCTTGCTGCTTAATATCTCAGTAACACCCCCTTTAAATAAACAGGTGTATTCATATACAAAACAACCTATTTCTCAACCGCTGAGGAAGCATGCACGGTATCTTCAAGGTTCCTAGTCTTTCTTAACTATGAAACAACTACAGGGGGCCTTTGGGGTGGTAGTGTTCTCTTCCTATGGTCAAGAGGATGGCACCTTAAAGAAAGGGCTAAAGGCCAGAGTACCAGAGAAGTGCAAGGCAGGAACATTTCCTGTACAGAAAACACCCCGTGGATAAATCCCAAAGGAATCTCCAGAGCAGGAAGTAGGAGAATTCCAGATGGCAGCATTCAAGGCCACCCCACTCTTCCACACATTCAAATCCACTTCATGCTTTGTCTCATTCAACCCGACTACAATACCCCTTGAATAAATTCTTTGGAATTAGCTCTTTGAAAGTCTGGTGGAATTCTGCACGAAACCCATCTGGCCCTGGGCTTTTTAGGTTTATTTATTTATTTATTTATTTATTTATTTATTTATTTATTTTTGGTTGGGAGACTTTTAATGACTGCTTCTATTTTCTTAGGGGTTATAGGACGATTTTAATTGTTTATTTGATCTTGATTTAATTTTGACAAATGGTATCCATCAAGAAAATCATCCACTAGGCTTTCCAATTTTGTGGAGTACAGGCTTTTAACACCTAATGAATCTTTGGTTTTCCTCAGTGTCTGTTATGTGCCCGTTGAATTTTCGATTTTGTTGATTTGGATATTGTCTTTCTGATTCTTAGTTTGGCCAAGGTTTGTCTATCTTATTGATTTTCTCTAAGAACCAGCTCTTGGGTTCACTGACTCTTTGTATTGTGTTCATTGTTTTTAATTGATTGATTTCAGGCCTGAGTTTGATTATTTCCTGCTGTCTATTCTTCTTGGGTGTGTTTGCTTCCTTTTGTTCTAAAGCTTTCAGATGTGCTGTTAAGTTGCTAGTGTGAGATCTCTCCAATTTCTTTACAAAGGCAATTGATACTATGAACTTTCCTCTTAGCACTACTTTCCTAGTGTCCCATACGTTTGGGACACTATGCTTTGCCTTCATTTTCATGAATTCTAGAAGGTCTTTAATTTCTTTATTTCTTCCCTGACCCAGTAGTCATTGAGTAGAGAGTTGTTCAGTTTCCAT